>JAOUZG010016587.1:12788910-12842878 GCA_026289955.1 Argiope argentata | reverse complement strand
ACACACACACACACACACACACACACACACACACACACACACACACACGCACACGCACACGCACACGCACACGCACGCACGCACGCACGCACGCACACGCACACTTTGTAGGCATTAAAGCTATGAACAAAACGTTTAATATATATGCTTGTTCGTGATTTCTAAAATTGTGGTATCACGAGAACAGTCTGAAGGAAAATGTTTTATCCTTTGGAAAATTGTATGATTTTAACGTGAAAGAACTTCACTAAGACATCTGGTAAGTAAAGCTGGCAGAATTATTTTAGTAAAAACATTTGGAAACGGTGCTTCGAAAAGTGGCTTCTACACTTACACGACTTGACACCAAAAAGGCTTTTTTCCTGTGGAGATATCACAAATAGCATGTGAAAGTGAAATAGCAGGGCCTTTAACGACATATTGATGCTTATATCAGGGTACTAACTATTATGTTAAAAGGGTGAAACCTGAAATTCAAAGGCCCAAGCGTTTATTTTACTTGACGGAAAGAAATTTGGATATCAAAAGGATTGCCTTATAATTAATAAATTTTTTCTTCTGTTTTCTAATACGTTTTATTTTGTAAAAGTGTTGGAAATACGAATATACAAGTTTGTTTTAAGTGCTCCGTTTAACACCTACATAATATCCTTTTTCTCCTTCATCTTTTTTTCCTTTTTCGAGACATGAACACTAATTTCGCAGTTTGCCGTCAGGTCGGTGCTATAAGAGGTCTCAATGCATAGAGCGTAGCTATTTTACTGCACCTAGACACCACTTTTATGACTACGGATGCAGTCATTTTGAAATTAGGGAATGGTTCAAGAATTTCAATGGTCATCTAGTATTGATGTTAATTCAAATTTCAAGGTAGATAATTAGAAAGGTCTATGCATTTCAGAATAGAAATCAACTTTTAAAATTGTTAAAATTTCTTAATGAATAATTGCTTTTTTATAGGTAAGTGAAACAAAGAAAATGAACATCGGAGATCCTCTTGATAGGTCAACTGATCATGGTCCTCAGAATCACAAGTAATTTTTTTTACTTTCCTGTAAATGATAAGGGGTTAAATATTTCCAATTATGATACTCCTGTTTTTAAATACGAGGGTGATGTGGAAGTTTAAAGAGGAATTGGTTCTTCTAGTGTTGTTCTCATCTTCTGCAAATGGGCTAAAATTACCTGACTGCTCTAAAAAGCTCTAATTTTGCTTTAAAATGAAGTATTACAATAATTTAATTAATCTATAATAAATTAGAGTTTTTTTTGAAAAAATACCCTTCATTTTTTACAGTAGCTATTTTCAACCTATTTAATAATTCTGAACTCTATATTCAATTTAATTCCAAAATTTATATAAAATATTTTTATAGCAGCATCATGTATTTTTATTGTAAAAAAACAACTTTTGCTGTAACAAATCATGTTTGTTACTTATATATTAGTTTAGAACTCGTATAAAAATGACTAATGAGTTCATTGAATCACTATATAATTTTGAAATTATTTTTTAGTTTGTGCTGAAACTTTTGTGTCATAAAAAAAGTAATGCTTTAAACTGCAACTTCTTTGAATATTCTCAATAACATTTTTAAAGCACTTTATTTTATTTTCAGGGCTCATTTAGATAAACTTTTGGAGTACTGCGATATAGGTGTTAAAGAAGGAGCAAAATTACTTTTGGGTGGAAAGAGCGTAAATAGGCCAGGTAATGTTTATATTGCAAAAACATCTTGATTGCGAAATATTATACGCTATTGAATTTTATATTAACTGAATAATGAAGAAA
Source organism: Argiope argentata (assembly GCA_026289955.1). NCBI lineage: Eukaryota > Metazoa > Arthropoda > Arachnida > Araneae > Araneidae > Argiope > Argiope argentata. The sequence continues at coordinate 12,841,086 of JAOUZG010016587.1, read as the reverse complement.
ACTATATTAGCACAGAAATGCATTTGTGTTTTTTAAATATTAATTTGCAATCTTCTCTTATATTGTCGAGTGTAAAAAGTGTAGAAATATCGATCCCTAGATTTTGATAAATTTCCCTCTTGATTTTCTCAGAATTCGCAAAAGGAATTTCTGAAACTACGACTGTCTGTATGTCGATATGTAAACATGGCAAATTAAATATTAAAAAAAAACTAAATAAGTTAATTTTATTGCTATAAATGCAGATCAGTATTAGAATTTAAATTAAATCTATCAAAAGATTAGCTGTCTGACAGTCTGTCCTTTCGTGAGTATATGAAAGAAAAAACTCAAAACTCAATAAATTGAGAAAATTTTTGCACATGGTCCTTATATCAATAGTATGAATCTCTGTCTCATTGCAGACTAAATTCATCAAAGAGTATATTCGTCGGCGTCCTGACACAGAAGTAGTACTTCTTCCTCTTGATCTGGGCGTCCCGGACTCGAATCTGGTCAGGGCATGGTTGTTCTTCTGCGTACTATCTGTGAGGTGTGTGAATGTGCTCCCCCTCCTGTAAAAAAGGGCTGTGCAAGCGAATGTGACGCAATAAGTAGCTAAGTCGTACTCTGGGCTCCAGTTGGCGCTAATGAAAAATAAGAGACGCTCATTCGGTTTAAAATCGCCATCGGTGTGTTTGTCCATGGTTATTAAAATTAGTAACAACAACAACAACAAGAGAATGTTCAAGCGTACTTGTGTATGTGAACAAAGTAATCCAAAGATTAACTAGCAAGATAAATAAAATTGTGTTCGCAGACTTGCTTCTAAAACAGTAGTTTTATATAAAACCTTATATTCAGTGACTCTATGGATGAAAAACGAAATTCACTATAAGCCACTCATTCGGCTTAAAATCGCCGTCTATTTACTAGCAAATTTAGTAGCAAGATAAATAAAACTGTGTTCGCAAACTTGCTTCTAAAACTGCAGTTTTATATAAAACTTTAGATTCATTGATTCTATGGATGAAAGCTAAATTCACTATAAGCCACTCATTCGGCTTAAAATCGCCATCGCCTTGCTTCTAAAACTGTAATTTTATATAAAACTTTAGATTCAGTGACTCTATGGATAAAAGTTAAAATTTACTATACTATGAAGTTAAACTGAAAATCTGCCCTACCGTTAGAGCAGGCGAGAAACTGAAGAAAGAGAATTCCACTAATTGTCGGAAAACTTTGTATATACTACATTTAGAATAGTCTGTCCATAGTGATTAAAATGTACTACAGTTATTAATATTTTAAAATTTATATGTTGTTGTTGTTACTAATGGCATTTGCCATGGGCAAGCTCGCTGGCATAGTTTAAGCCGAGGGTGCGTCTCTTCTTTCAAGTAGCGCCAACTAGGGCAAGAGTACGTCTTAACTACACACTCATCACATTCGCTTCCACAGCCCCTTTTTACAGGTGGGCACATTCATACACCCCACAGATAGTTCACAGAACAACAATCCTGCTCTGACTGGTACTCGAACTTGGAAGCCCAGATCACGAGAAAAACGCGCAACCTCTGTGGCAGGACACCGGCAGAATGTATATGTATAAATATTTAGGCTACTTGCAAGTTATACATATTCTGGTAAAGAAAGCAGTCAACGTGTTCTTAAATTGAAAGTAAAGGTCTTTTTACTTTCTCGAATACGAAATATAGAGAAAGTATTGTTTTCGTCAAAAAAATTCGAACTTGGAATTTTGATGAATCTCCTCGTCTTAGGTCTCACTCTGTTCGAAAAACATGTTTTGGGAAAAAAAAATTATCTGCTTGACTGTCTGTCTTTGACAAAGACAATTCATCAAAAAGTGAACGTGTGTGGATTTGTACTTTCAAGAACAAGTAAACGCAATAACTCAGAAACGCTGTGATTTAAGTATATCAAATTTGGTACGAGAATTTGCGACTACAGTTGTAGGTCTGTGTCAAATTTTGGTTTCAATAGGTTGAGAGAAACCATGCCTATAGCCATATATCTTACGTGTAGACTGAAAAGCATGGTAAAGTCGAGCACTACTAAGGAGTGAAAGATTATTAATGATTAGAAAAAAGTTGTTTTAACGGTGTGTGTAAATTGAAACTATTACATGTGTATATTTTTTGTAAATAATTATTTTAATTTTTTACAAAAAAAATCCTTAATTTTTTTTAAAAAAATATCTCGTTTCAGGTTTTTTTATGGAGCCTACTATTTTTACTGATGTTGAAGATCATATGTACATCGCAAAAGAAGAATCATTTGGACCAATAATGATAATTTCCAAATTTAAAAATGGGTGCGTATCATTATGACATGTTTTGTGAAATTATACAAAGAACTTTTCGTTTTAATCATCTATTCAGGATTCTGTGGATAAAATTACACCCATAAAAGTGATTAAAATTGGAGTAAAATTTAATAACTCTGAATTTAAATTTACAAAATACATTTAAATATGGAAATTCTTTAAAATATAAATTTTATTTTATTTAACTGAATTCAAAATAAACTTATAACATTTATTTTATCGCTCATTTTCATTCCTCAGGGGATGGGAGAGGTGGAGATTCATAATTGAGGATGAGAAGTTTCCGGTATGTTGGTTGACTCTTGCCACCCTTGAGGGTACATTAATTAGTGGGGAGGGGCGTTACCTCCCATCGATGACGCGACGTACTTCCTTAAACAGTGATCCAACGACTCTGACACTTCAGACGGAGCACACGTTCCCATCTTAACCCTCGCGTTTTCTTGGGCTTCTTTGATGCCTGTCCAGTTTACCAACAAGTTGACAGTAAACTGGGCAAACATCAAAATACCCTAGAAAACCGGAAGAGAATGTCAAGGGACAACACGTGCCTCGTCTACAGGCAGACAGGCTATAGGAACGCTGCTTTTGTACCGTGGTTGGTGATGGCCCTTAAGACTAAGCCTCGCTTGCGTTGTCTTGGGGTTCTTTGATGTCCGTCCAGTTTACCAACAAGTTGATGGTAAACAGGGCAAACATCAAAATATTCCAGAAAACCTCATGAGACGGTCAAGGGAGAACGTGTGCCTCGCCTACAGGCGGACAGTTCGAAGGAACGCGACTTTAGGGAACCCTTGTACCGTGGTTTGTGATGGCCCTTAGGACTCAATTAAAATCTCACCAGTGTTGTAGTCGGGTGGTCCGGTCATTCAAGTTTTTCCATGTGTCTTCGGGGGTGGGGTGGGGCGGAGTAGTCAGTCTATAGCCGTGTTTCAACAATCTGTCGCCTTACAGACGAGCCACGCCTTTTGTTTTCCGTCTTGCCTTTTCCTGGTGTGTTTTGATGCCTGTCTAGTTTACCGACAAGCAGCCGGTAAACTGGACAAACACCAAAGAACCCCAGAAAACCACGAGATAAGGGGAAGAGGGGAAAACGTTGCTCGTCTGAAGTATCATAGGTCGTTGTTACACGACTTATGATTTATTGCTTGGTTGCTATATTTTTCTGACTTAAGATAAATAATACGTTAATATTAATAATATGTGATCAACTCAAGGTTATATCAAGGTCAACTCAAGGTATACATCCCTTGTAACTCTTACGGGAATATCATTTTCTGCTTCGATAGAAAAATTCCGTCACTAAACAACAGTTGTAATATAATTCTGAATGGATCTTTTTGGCTTTCTTGCAAATGAGGGGAAAGTTTTGTAAGCTTCAAAAACTTTAACCTTGAGATTTTTAAAAATCTTTATGTAAAAAATTCTTCCTGAGTCTCTCCCCCTCCCCCAGAACCTTTTTTTCAAATCCATTTGTGAATATTCTGCTGAAAATTTGCTATGTGGTCTTAGCATTAAAAATGCAAATTGATGTCAAAATTTTGGTATGTTCTGCTCTTGGAATTTTCAATATGTTCTTCCTTGTGTATAAACATTAAAACTCATGAAAGAAAAAAGCTAGACGAGTGAAACTTGGTATCCTGATTTATCACCAGAAGTACAGATCACTGTGAAGTTTTATGTTAAATCCTGCGAAGAATTAGCTACTTGACCTTATGTTTATTTATGTGTATTTGAACACAATAACTTAAAAATGCAACAAGACAAGCGACTAAATTTTAATTCGCGATTTTTTTTGCTCTAAAATTTTCGACCTTCGTCAAGTTTTAAACAAAATGCATTTTTTAAATTATTTTAGTATTTTTTAAATGTAGCTTCTAGAGCTATAAAATGCATTAATATAAATATATTTGTAATTCTGCAAAGAAAATTCTCTACAAAGTTTTTATTCTGAATAATGAAAATAGATTTAAATATCCCAGCATAATGGGTTCTAATTTTTGGAAATTATTTGAAGTAAAGCTTTGAAAATCATAACCAATTTCTCCTACACATAAAGTTCTTCGACTTTTGCTGTTGTTTAAGTAATGTCTTTTGCTTTGAATTTCAGAGACATTAATGGCGTTTTAAAACGTGCAAATGCGACGGAGTTCGGATTAGCCTCGGGAGTATTCACCAAAGATCTTTCAAAAGCCATGTATGTGAGTGAAAAAATTGATGCCGGAACTTGCTTCATCAATTGCTATAATAAAACTGATGTAGCTGCACCATTCGGAGGTTTCAAGCAGTCTGGATTTGGAAAGGATTTAGGTAAATACATATTATAATGCTTTGTTCAATTTTTACTATTAGCTCACACTCTCCCTATATATATATCTTGTTCAAATTTTCAATCGTTAATAAATACTTTTTATTCATCCACTCAAGTTTATGTAAATTTTTTAAAACTTGTAGTGGATGACATTTGATGTTAATGCAGCGTTTTCAAATATTAATTCATTATTTTCTTATTAATTAAAAACTGACTTTCTCGCCAAAAATCTTCATTTCCTCGTCGCCAATAAGTAACGAATTCAATTTATTTTCCCTTATGCTAATGAGATTGGGCTTAACATGTTTTCGGCCGATTATTTTAAACAATTCTGTTTATTTTCATAATGTTTAATGCTTTAAAAACTAAACATTGTTAATTAATAAATTTTTCCGATTCATTTTGAAGTACTTTCGAATTAAAATACAGAATAAAGAAAATTGGAAATTTTAAATATGTATTGCGTCACCCAACTGGCGTAGAAAATTCAGGCGTTTTGCGTTGCCACAATTGGCTTTGAGTCCTCAATTTGCTTTGAAAATTCAACGCAAGTATAATTTTTTGATCAATTATTAGTAATAATTGTAATTGCTAGTGCCAGGATAGCTTAGTTGGTAGGGCGTTGGATTTACATCCCTTGGGCTGCAAGTTCGAATTTGCAAGCCGAAAAATCTCCTTGTGTGGTGGACGTTAAGTATCTCGTGGCCACCAAGTTCTCTATGTGGAGAGTAATACCACTGGGGTTACTGGGTCAGAGGTGATCGTTCTGTGTTCCAGATCTAAATTACGATTTGCGGATGAATGAATGAAATGCATGGATGAAGTCCACATCGTAAAAAGGATTTGTGACGTTTGTGAGCTAGAAGTCAAACTTCTGCCCTCAGGTGCTCAGGGGTCCATACCCTCAGGAGCTACTGCACATGTCCTTCCATTATAAAGCGGAGCGCGGGAACAATAACAATTGTAATTATTTTATAAAATAAAATTTTTCTTACATTTTTCCTCATATCTTAACTAGGAATTGATTTTAAAAAGTTGCTTTTTACATTACTTGTTTTATAATACCTTTTCTATAGTTTAACGTTTTAATAGATTTTAGTAGATCATTTAGAGTGCCTCAAGACTCGGGGGGGGGTACTAACTACAAGCTGTTTCAAAATTCAACGAACAAGTTATATGTGACGACATAAAACCCCAAGCTGCCCTTGTCCTAGAGCATCCGTTGAAACTGAATAATTTGATTGTCGCAAATGATAATATTTCTTGCCTGTTGGTCAATGCATAATAGCTTCCCTTATGAAAAAGGCATGCTCTTACCCCTCAGTTTATATCTATCATTGACAATGGGCCCAGCAGAGTAATATTAGAAATATTAAATCTATATCTCAAGAAAAGTGAGTGTCTGTATACTATAGGCAAAGTTTCATCCTATATCTAAGTAATTCCAATGGGAATACTAAGGGTAGTAGGAAACATAAAAATAAGCCAAAATAAATGAAGAAAGTCTGGCTGTAAGCGTTAAATGGAGTTGGCGAATTCAAACTCGAAATGCATATGGAGCAGTTTAAGAAGATTGTGAACTTACTGATCTCACCTCAAAATTCTCCATCGCCTTTGCAAACTGTGGATATTTTAGCAGAAAGTCTACAATCTATTGGGACAACGCTATGAAGCGTGTGGAACTGTGAATGCTAGAGAACCTTGAGCAGTTACCTTAATACCGGACTTTATCCAAATTTATAGTATCGCCAAATAAAGAGTTTCCGTCTATTGTTGTCTTTGCATACTTGCATTTTTTCGAGTATTCTTTGCCTTATCTAAGTGCAGCGTCAAAGGAAAGATAAAAGGTATTTAGCCCAATGTCTTAGCACGTATAAAAAGCGTCAGACAGAGTATTTTCTCTCCTTATTATGTTTGAATTTGAAAACGAAATAATATCAATAATATTTGTTTCCTGTAGTGTTCAATGCATCTATATCACTTTATCACTTCCTCGTCGCCACGCCGTTGTTATGTCATGCGACTTTTGTCCTTTTTACTTTCGCGCATGCGCAATGGGAAAAGAGACATTATTATATTTGTCAAAAAATTCAATTTCGAGATTTTGACGGAATTTCACATTTCTGATTTCCCCAAGGTTGAAAAACCCACTTTGGGAATTACGTCTTTTTGCGAGTACAATAATTCAAAAAAAGTTTAAAACTAGACGGATGAAATTTGGTATATGATCTCACCATCAAATTTATATATTCTTATCAACTTCTGAAAGAAATCCTTTCAGTGGAAGTTTGTCTGTCTGTCCTATTGCAAGTGAACATGGTAATTACTCGATACTTGCAAAAGGGAATGAGCTGTATAATTTTAATTTAGAAACACAGTTTTGATATCAGTTTAGTTTAGCTATATTAACGCCCCGTTTTAAAGCAACGCTAGGGTTATTTTGAAACGGACTTAATAATTTTGAAACCCAGTCAGATGAAGAAGACAACAGCTGAGTTGGCTAACTCCCTTCCAAAACTTCTACACCACACCAGCGGGAGGACTGTATTAAGATCTAAAGTGTAGATCTGTGGCAAGTTTTAACCAAAGAGTTGACTATCCATAAAGTTGCATGCATAAAATGATAACTCAAATACATGATAATGTGGACAAATGAAATTTTCAATGTTATTTTGTTTCTAAAACTGAAGTTCTATGTGAAATTTTGGTTTCAATCTGCCAAAAAAAGTTTCCAAAATACATACTCGGGTTTTATTACTATATTTTGAAGTACGAAACGTTTATGGACAAGATTCTGATACTGAAATTCTAGGCATTCTAGTGGTGTGCACGGGCTCACCAAAGATCTGCAATTTGTATGACTGACAGAGGGGAGTTGACGGCTTACTAAGCAGTATACAAAAAGTTCCGTGGAGACCACTTCCACAGTTTTTTTTAATCATTTTTTCTCCTACACAGATTGTATGTATGCTAAATTTTGCATTGCATCTAATTAGAAAATTAATGTTATGTAATAATATTCATATTTCTATTGTTTTACTAAACACTTAACATTTTTCTTTCAGGAGAGGAAGCATTAAATGAATATTTACGAACAAAGTGCATAACCATGGAGTATTAAATCAACCAAGACTTTTTGAGAAATCTGAGATGAAAGCTTTGCCTTAATTCCAAAACCTAAGACTTTTCCTTATTATGAGACAGAATCGAGAAAATGCGTCATTTGCTGTGCCATACGTGATGCGCTTTGTTGTATTTTGTAATTATATTTGTAAAATATTTTTTTTATTTATGCGTGTGTTTTGTCATTTATTTTATTTTTGAATCATGGATTTAATATGATTTATTGCATTTTTTGAGACTAATATTTAAAAATGAATAATTGAAATGTTTGCTGTAAAAAGGAGGTAACCCCAAGTTACAATTTTTCAGAAAGTCGTAAAAAACGTTTGAAGATTTCAAATTCTAAATTGAGTAAAGATTTTCCTTTTGATCAATCTTCTGAATTGTTTTTACATATTATGACAGTATTTTCAATCAAAAATATATTTTCCAGATGACGTTCCACATGTTGAAATGTTGGGGCTACTTTTTTCTTGTAACCAAATATCCAGTCCGTCTACCTCTATGAAAAATATTTCACAATAAAAATGCACTTTACTATAATATTATTTTATTTAAAGTAAATTAACAGTATATATACACAACTTAGCTGTAAAAACAAAAAAAAAGTTGTAAGCCGTCGTACGTATCATTTTATGGGACGTATTTGGAAGCTAGTTGTGTTGTCTTTATATTTTGGGCTCTTAAGTGGAAGGGAATGAGAATAAGATGACTAAATCTTGCTTAACATAAACCCTTTGCGGTCCGATGTCGAGTGTGACTCGACATTCAAGACTGCATCATTTTGACGTTTTATTTATTTATGTTTCAAATTTAATTATTAAAAACGCCTACATAATGGTTAAGAGATGTAGATTAATTTTTCAAAGAAATTCGACTTAAAAGAATTATATATATTTATTTTTCATAGCAATAAACAAATCTTTGTATTTGTTGAATAATTTTGCGTATATATATATATATATATATATATATATATATATATATATATAATATGAGAGAGAGAGAGAGAGAGAGCACTAAAATTTAGAAATTGGGGAATCGTTTCAGATTTCTATCTCATGATCGAATCATGGTCGGAAATAACGAGGTACATCCAAAAACAATCTCGATTAAAGTGGAAACCAGAATTTAATCTCATTGAGCGAAACTTGATTGGTGGTTAATCTGCGAAAGCTTTCGTAAGATGCAATCATTGATAAAATCGCAGTACGGTTTCTTCGTTAAGCCCGCTAAACGTTCATTACACGGTGGTCATCTTGGATAAGTGAAAAACATTTCCCTTGGGAAACATTCTTCCTGCTATAGGGTTACAACTATAATTTTGTGCTTTGCCACATTTGAGAATTATCTTTTGAAAAATTATAGCTTGGCGATGATATTGTAGTCTGTATATATTGTACATTATAACTAATAGAAGGATAAACTAACAATTGGTACATGTGAAAAAAGTTAGTGGTGAAGAGAGAGGAAAAAAAGTGAGGTTTCAAATTCTATTTAACCAAAAGAGTATACGCTAAAACGTGTTGATACAAAGCAATGGGCGTTGTTAAAATACGTAGTCATGTCTCTGAAAGTTCAGTTGATTACTAAATGTTTTCATTTCTTTAATTTCTTTGCCAATAATAACGTGCTTGTAACGAGCATCAAATTAAAATGGGGTTCTGTTGAGTGAACTGCTGACATTTGATCTTAAATGGATAAATGTATTTGATGACAGAGAGAAGAATACTAAACGGACAGCAGATGTTGAAAAATTAATAGAATTGCAGTAAATACGATTGCTCCAAATTCAGTGAATTGTTTCTTCTTCCTCTAGATGACATATTTTCATTCGCGTATTATGTTGTTGTTATTAATGGCACTTGCCATGGACAAGTTTTGCCGAGGCATCAGCGAGTTTTAATTCAAAAGGAACGTCTCTTATTTTGAAGTAGCACCTAATAGGACCAAGAGTACAACTTAACTACTCACTCATCTCAGTCCCTTGCACAGCTCCTTTTTATAGGTGGCCAAATTCATACACTTTACAGATAGAACACAGAAGAACAACCATGCGTGGACCGGGACTCGAACCCGGAACGCTTGGCTCTTGGGGAAGATGCGCTACCCCTATGCCAGGACGCCGGCGTTCACGTATTATAAAAGAGCGAAATGTAGCCACACGTGGCAAATCTTATTTTAAACCCGACTACTAATTTACCAAATTGATTCATCAAACCTTTATAATTCTTGAAATGACTGAATAATCTACTCATTCTTGAAATGCTCTTCCCTAACGAATCAAGTTTAGATTGTTTAGAATTTTAAATATTCTGTTAAGTCAACTTAATAGATTGGTGGATGTACATTATCCATTGTGCAGGATAATTCAGTATTCAATAAAAGGTAATAAAATAGTTTTAAAGACAAAAACGTGCCTAAGTATCCCAATTATCCTTTACGTACTTATATGGATTAAAATATCGATACAATTCTCAAAGAGAGTTTAGGTCTGTTATTTTAACATCCCGTTTTAAAGCAACATTAAGGATATTTTAGGATTGATCTCAAAATTTTGAAACTTGGTCAGATAACGAGGAAGATACCTGAGCTGGTAACTAGCGGGTTAATTCGTAGCGCAAGGTATTTTATAAGCGAAACGAATGTTCAGGAAAAGTATCAAGATGTGGAAAGAATGCATGTAACAATTTTATTGGTCTCACCGGGTTATGTTAACAATGGAATGGAAGTTGGGACATCGATTTTTCGTGTTTAAATAAAAGAACATTATTAAACGAGGAAACATTAAATAAAAAATGGTAGGGATTAAAAAATTATAAAAAAAATGTTGAAAGTTTTGACAGCTTAATTGCCATGAGAAGGGATTTAAAAAGCTCAAATTTGGAAAAGCATTTTCAATTTTTTTCTTAATTTGAGTGAAATTCTGGGAATTTTTTTTAAATATACACTTTACATAAAAATAGCTAAAACCGATATCTAGATTGATTTTCAAAAAACTTGATTTTGAGAAAAAAAATTCTAAAATAATCCTATTCTAAAAGTTTCACATTTCAAATGGTATTGTAATGACCGATTTTCAAATAAAAGTACCCGAAATGAAAATTAACTTTTTGCTTTAATTAGTAAATCTGAAAGCATTTTCCAATCACTCTTAACACTATTATTTAATGTTTCTTGACAGCCAGGTTTTACAAAGTAAGTAATTATTGTATCAAAGAAAAACAATATGGAAAAAACCTAAACAAATTTCCTGAACCATAATATTACAAAGAACATTGTATTTAGAGAGCGCTGTTGCTGCTACAACTAGAACACAAATGAAATGAACAAAATTAGCAACAAGATTTACATTAAAAGTAAAATTCGAAATCGAAAGGCAAAAAAATAAATAAAATACAATGAATCTAATAGCCAATCAAATTTAGATTTGTAACTTGTAGCACCGGAAGTTACAATTATTTTACGAGTAAAAATTTCTTTAAATATTTAAAATTAATTCTAAATAAAATTAAAAACGAGGATACTTTTATTATTAATAGTAACAAGGATATTTTGGACTTTCTAAAAGATAATAATATTAATAAAAATACTTATAATTTTGAAAATTTGTGCTCTAGTTTACTTCATGAAAAGCTATTAGACGTCTGTGCTTTAATATATGATGATTATTTAAATAGAGAAATCATTGCAAAAATAATGGGATATAATTATGTAACTTTAATATTAAAGAAAACTACGTTTTTAATAGAATTAATTTTTATAAACAATTAAGGGGAATTCCAATGTATACAGCTTTTTCAAGTGCTTTGGCCAATATTTTTCTACATTATTACGAGAAAAGAATAATTAAAGACAATTTAATAAACAGTTATAGATATATAGAAGACTTACTTTTATTAAATTTGGATAACACTAATATAGTTATTAACTCTTACCCAAAAGAACTAATTTTAACTAAAACTAACAATAATCAACTTAAAGCCAATATTTGGATTTAAATATAGAAATTTCAAATGGAAAAACTTTAATAGGTATTTATGAGAAAAGGGATGATTTTAACTTTAAAATAATTAAACTTACCAATTACCATTCTAATCTAAACTCTAAAATTTTCAAAAATTTAATATTTTCACATTTTAACAGGATTAAAAAAATTTGTAGTTACAAATTTTTTTACAAGATAGCAATTAACAATCTTATTAAAAGCTTAGCCACTAACGATTTTCCCAAAAATTATTGCAACTTACTATCTTTAATAAGAGAGGGTTCAACTAATTTTCAAAATTAAAACAAAACTTCTAGTTTATCCCATTTGAACCTTAACCGTAACTTAATAGATGGGACTTCATGTGCTTATTATGACGATTTATTCTGACCAAGCTTATGGCTTCAGACGCGGCGAAATTTTCGTTGGTTTGACGAGGTGAAATTTAACTGATGGGTTTTGACAAGCTTCAGACATTTTGGAGTCATGTGTTTGGATTTTTTTCTTCCAATGACTGTGATTTGATTGGGTTTGTACATTTCTCTTTAATTCTATTTAGATTCAAAAAAACCTTTCATTAAAATTATTTTGCTTGTTTTTGTGTGCTTGTAATACGTAAACTTTGTTTTGAGTCTATGGATTTTTGTTTTATTTTGTTTTTTGTGTATGGGGTTTTATTTTGTTTGATTTAAACATTTTGTGCATCTATTTATTTTAAAATTGTTCTTGTATTTCTGTGACACTAATCTGTAAAATCTCATTTTTCTGGGTTTTTTCATTCCTGTTTAGTTCTATTTAGATTCAAAAAACTTTTATAAAATTATTTTGCTTTTTTTTGTATGCTTTTAATAATGGTATATTTTGTTTTTTTTTCACTTTTTTTTGTATGATTCAAACTTCTTGGGTAATCTATTTATTTTAAAATTGCTCTGGTATTTCTGTGATACTAATTAATCTCTTAAAACCTTATTTTCCTGGGATTTTCGGGTCACGAGGGGGTCGGTATTTTGACGAAATATCAGAATCGCAGAAAAAATCCTTGTCTGAGAGTAACTCTTGAAAAAGTCTTGAGACCGGATTCATTATATATATATATATATATATATATATATATATATATATATATATATGCCTTTAGATTTTGAATTTTACTTCTATCTTAAATCTTATTGATACTATACAAAGTAAAAATTTTTCTTTTCAGTTTAATCACTTTACATTTTCAAAGGGTTTTACAGGTATATGTTAAATTTGGAGGGGTGGATCTCTTATGACAATTATTACTCGATAAATAACATTTAAAGAGTAGCAGTGCTTGTGAATGGGCCGGGGTCCAAGCATAAGGGTAGCGCGTCTTCCCCGTGATCTGGGCGTACCGGGTTTGAGTCCCAGTTCGGGCATGGTTGTTCTTCTGAGTTCTATCTTAAGGTGTGTGAATGTGCCCCCTTGTAGAAAGACGCTGTGCAAGTAAATGTGATGAGTGAGTAGCAAAAGTCGTACTCTTGACTCTAGTTGGCGCTGCTACAAAACAAGAGACGCTGATAGGCTTAAATCGCTGACTACTTCAGCAAACTTGTCCATTGCATGTGCCATAAAAAACAACATCGGTGAATGGTTGGGATATCAAAAAGTCTGTTTTCATCATTTTTCATGAATAGCAACCCTACAAAAACGATGTCTAACTATGAAAGAACAATATTTAGAAAGTTTTTATTTCGCTTTGAGAATTCAAATAGAAAAGTATTAGTATTCGTTTTTTTTATAAATTCTTCTTTTTTCTCCCTGAATTAGTTTGTTTTTCCGAAAAATAGTACGAATATGACTATTTATCAGAAATGTTTACCAATTTTTCCTTCTTGTATAACAAATATTCTAGTTTAATTGCAAACATTTCAGTGATTTTTTTTAAAATTTGGTGATAAAATTGTAAATAAAATTTCAAATACTTATTGGAACCTTTTTCCGAGTTTTCGTACTCACATGATTCGGAATAGACATGTTTCCCATTGATTGATTCAATTTAAAATTTGAATGAAATCTGCAATTTTGCTATAAGGATATTCATGCCCGATTTCATACGTCTAACTCATTATGTTACACGCGTGCTTTCAGGCACGGCGTAATCTAAAATATGGTGAAAATCCCAAAATAGAATTTTCAACGTTTACAGTACTTTCCTTTATCTCATGAGAAAGTAGAAAAAAAATCCTCAATGCAATGTTTCTTAGAAATTTGAAATGACTTGTTGATCCACCGACACCATTAGATAAGTCGTGGTAAGAATTGTCGATTTTCTACAGCTTACGTGATCAAAATTCAAAGGACCACATACTTTATAGTTAAACGTTTAATGTATGTTATTTGATTCAAACTATAATGAATACTGAAAGTTATGTTGAAATGCAATGTTTTTTAAATCTATTCCTATTGCTTTTAAAAAAAATCAAGGCGGATTCAGGCCCTATTCAGTGCATGTCATATAGTCCCTCTTTTATTAAACTAATCAGTTTGGTTCTTCACATTCAAACATTTTTAATTATTCAGCATATAAGGGCTTATTTTTTGTTTCTATAATGTTACACAGACAGAGACAGAGAGAGACAGAGAGAGAGAGAAACACTTTTACAGAAATATGTGCTCGATGACTATAAATATTGTTATAACAAAATGATGGTAATGAAACAGAACTATGAATTATAAAGTATTGTTACAGATTTGTAATGCTGCTTCCCGGCATGGTTAGTTCAATCATTGGATAGACCGTTTTACCATCGGTTCTGTTGGGTGCGGATCAGGTGGAGTGTCAGTCATCTCAGAATTTGGGGACTTTAGCGTCAAAATAGATATTGAAGGGAATTTGGAGAATTTTAGCCATTAACTCAATAGGATATACCTGATTGGTCCAGAACATTCTCGACTCTCCTCCCGGGAACTATAAAAAGCCGACAGTCTAAATCTGAAGTCTTTCGGAGTTGGTGTCTTTGAGATGATAACGAAGCAACGGTGGAATAATCCAGCGTTGTGTAGAGCTTAAGCGATAGCTGAATTGAGCAGTATGCTGAGTTCTGGTGTTTATTGTAGAAGCAGCCTCGCATCGTGTGTGGAGTGGCTAGTTGTGTAGTCACTTTAGTTGGATACAACTAAAGTGAGGGGATAGTGGCGGATTGCAGACGTCTACTGTCTGGCCGCTTTGTGTGCTGTCGTTTATCGATTACATCTTGGGGCTATTGTTTGTTGTAGTGTGCTGTTGTGTGTTGCTTGTCTTCGTCTTGGCTGTATATATGTCGTCTTTAAGATAGTGTCTTCGTGTTTCATAAACTTCGTCATCATTCATTATTGTAATCTGTTGATTGTTTTCACCCTATATACTTAGTAAAAGAGAACCTTGCGACTTTACGGACTTAGTAGAGGAATTGATGTTCCGTTACAATATTATTAGATTGCCCTCCCCCCAGCCCTATGTAGGTACTCAATTGGAGATCCACCACTAATTTGAATCACTACACTTTTTCGCGGAATCTTTTATAAGAAAATAAGTAATGGGATTAATCCTAATCTCAAATATCTTTTGAATATGAATCTTGCCTATGAACTGAAATGTTTAAGACATTTTCCTTTTTAGAATCACTAAAAGAATAAATTTGTTTTGTCCTTTGATCACTTATAACACGACTTTTTCCTTTCCTCCTCTTTAATAATGTAGTTTTTTTTAAAAATCTAATATGAATTGCTAAACAGAAAAGCGAATTCTAATATAATAATAAAAATAAATTGTTATCTTCCATTCTTATTTTAATATAGCTATCTCTTTATGTTTTCTGATAAAGAAAGTAAATTTTAACACTTTATGCATCTTTTTAAAACACCCTTTCGATGTAACTTCGGAGGAACCTCGCAATTTTGAACCGTGGGTAGATGAAGACGACACTTGAACTAGCACCAACCTTTTCAGATTTCTTCAATACACTAGCAGGTGGACATTTGGTTCTGATTGGTTTTATATTTACAGGGTCAGCTTACACAATGATTCTCTGAAAGAATCAGGTTCGAATCTGTAACTTTCCGGCGCTGAAGCGAAACTTGATTTGCTTTATCAAGCCACCACGGCCCTGGTAAAATAAGCAAAATTAAGCATTCTTGAATGAAAGAAATTATAGTGCAAAATAATAACAAAAAATTAAGTTTCAGAGGGGCATATTAAGAATGAGCATATTAAGTATTATTAAAATAATATAATCGAATACGATGTTGAAATGGTAAAAAAAGAAATGAAAACAAATAAAGAAAATTGGAGTAAAATTTTCCTAGCTCAGAAACAACTAATGAAAACAACAAAATAAATATCAGTTTTCTTGTTTTTAAATGGAAGAATTTCATTTATTATTTTTTCGTATTCTAATTATTGTATTACATCATTTCAATAAATAAGAGAGACGGCTCATTTAAATACAGCTGACTTGCACTATTTCGAAAATTGTTCGTGGTGTATTTTAAAACGGAAAATGATCCATTTCCGTTCGCATTACAAATCAGAATGAACTTCCAACATGTTTCAAATTGGAGATATGGAAATAAAAAATAATTAAATAAATTTCATTTAAATATTTAATTAGAATTTGTAACTTATTATAATTAAATTTTTCAATTATTTTAAAAAGTTACAAATTCATGCTTAGTTATTTAAGTAATTTTATTTGAAACAAAAGTACTTATTAAAGTATAATTCAAGAAATTTCATTCGAAGATTTATTTACATTTGTAACTTACTAAATTTAGATTTTTCACTGATTTAGAAAAAAATTGCTATTCATTCTTTGTAGTTTAAATGATTTTTATATTATTTGAAACCAAAATATTATTTAAAGTTCGATTTTAACAGTGATGAAAATTTCAAAAATAGAATGAGTCAAGTTACGAGTCTCAATAAAAGCGACACTAATTCTAAGGAAATCGGAAATCGACGACTGAAAATTCTTCTTCAAATTGATCTTTTTCATTAAATAATAAAGAGACTAACAGCAATTCTTTTTACATTGTTAACTTAAAAGATATTCTTTATTTAATATTGTTTAATTTATTTAAATTTTTATATCCTTGAAACTTGAAGACCACTACTTTTGTAATTATTTATTGACCTGGGTTTCTTTCCCTTGCTTCTTTAGCTCTTTCCAATATTCCATTAGTAAATAATAATAATAATAATAACGAGAGAGAACAAATATTACTTTGAACCTGGGTACAACGCAGAAAATCCGTGGTGGCTTAATGGTAAGATCACTGCTTCAGAATCAGAGTAATCAGGTTCGGGATCCTACTCCACCGAAGAACCGTTGTGTAAGCCAGTCTGATGGACGTTAAATCCATGGGAGTCAAAATACCTCCCATTGGTGTGGCTTAAAAGCTTGGAGGGAAGGTACCATCCGAGGTGTCGACCTCGTTATCTGAAAACGGTTTTAATTTATGAAGTCCGTCCCAAATATCCTTGGTGTTGTTTTAACCCTTTGCTGTCCGAAAAAAAATTAGATGCAAAATTATTCACCTAATACAAAGATTTGTTTACTGCTATGAAAAATAAACAAGTATAATTCTTTTAAGTCGCATTTCTTTGAAAAGTTAATCTACATCTCTTAACCATTATGTAGGCGTTTTTAACAATTAAATTTGAAAAATAAATAAACGTCAAAATGATGCACAGCCTTTAATGTCGAGTCACACTCGACATCGGACTGCAAAGAGTTAAAACGAACGTAAATATAACTAACCTGAATTGAAATATAGAAAATTGCAATAGGCTTTGCACTGTGAACAGATTGTGACGACCTCCCCAAGATCTCGAAGTATGATGACAAAGTTTTCAATGCCTATGAATAAAATTGCCACCAAGTCTATAAGTTTTCATCCGAAAAGTTTCTCTGATGAAGCTGGTTTGAATATTGTTTAGTTTTTTTTCTCAAACAAGTGAATTATATGAATTTTGCAATCCTGGGATGGAAATATTATTTAAAAAATAAGTTTTAAAAACTTGGCTTATAATTTGAATGAAATGAGATACATATATTTCAAATTCATAACGTGTTAAAAATAAAACGATAGAAACGAATTCTGTTAATTTGAAATCTGATACACAAGTTAAGTTTATCATATCGAAAGACCCGTTATTGGATTTCGAACCCTTTCTCTCCCTTTTAAAACTTTAAGTAATGGATGTTGAAATTTTAAACATCATCGATCGTACTAAAAGTAAATACCTCGGGGGAAGTTCTCTTAAGTGAAATTTCAGAAAGTTTTCATGGTTCTGTAGTGCCATCTGACGGAGAAAAGAAGCACTAAAAAGCTTATTTAGAACAACAAATTAAAAAAAGTCGTTAGATTGTGAGCTGAATCAAAGATTCTAAAAAAATAAATAAATAACAATTGATCTATTAAGTGTTTCATTAATTTTAGATATATATCGGTCTGCAGTCAAGCCTTGCAATAAATAAAATTCTATTTTAACGGTTTCAAGCAAAATTTTGGATTTAAACTGATTAAAATAAAATAAAAGAATTGTTACGTTTTTGTTATTGTTTGACCTTATGAAGTTAATTTTCATAATGCCTCAGCTTAGAAGCAATAATTCCGCTTGTCTTTTTTTTTTTCAAAAAAAAAAAAAATTAGCTGCAAGTTGTTTTATGCTGCGTGCGTATCTTCCCACACTTTTTTTCTCTTCATGGCATGTATTGAGTTACAAAATTAATTCAGCGCCTATCTATTGGAATTTATCATGCTATTAAGAATTGACTTCCTAATGTAAGTTTTTAAAATACTTTTCATTATAAATGAATAAATAAAAACGCTAAAAAATAAGTTGAAAGGAAATTTTAAATAGGATACAAGAAGCTACATTTATTCCCACTTTTTCTACTACAACAGCAAGATTTCCCCATTGTTTCTACTGCCATATTTTCTATGGGAAGCTCCGGCCACGGTGGCCTGATGGTAAAGTCTCGGCTCGTAAGATCCGCTTCCACCGCAGAACCTTCATATAAGGGGGGGGTCAGTTGTTGTTAAATCTGTCATGGTCAAACGTCCTCCAGCTGGTGTGGTGTAGATAGGGGGTGTCAGCTCAGGTGTCGTACTCGACATCTGACCATAGTTCAAAATTATGAACTCCGTCCCCAAATAGCCCTAGTGTTGGTTCACAACGGAACGCTAATATAACTAAACTAAAAACTTTTATGGGAAGCGCAAGATTGATTTCAAAGTATAATTGAATTGCAACATAACTTATCAAGCTTTATTGACAAGAAAACACTAAAAAAAGAAGTTGAATGGAAATAAAAGCAGATTTTTTTCCCACTGTTTCTACTACCATAAGAGTTTTTCCCTATTGTTTCTACTACAATTTTCTCTATGAGAATAGTAGGAGTCATTTCAATTCTTAATGGAACTGCAACATATCAAACTATATTGACAAATTAAATAAAAAACCTATAAAAATAAGTCGAATAAAAATAAGGATGTAAGAAGCAGTTTTTCCCCCATTTCTCCTACTATTGCAACCTTTCCCCAATGTTTCTCCTACTATTGCAACCTTTCCCCAATGTTTCTCCTACTATTGCAGCTTTTCCCCAATGTTTCTCCTACTATTGCAGCTTTTCCCCAATGTTTCTCCTACTATTGCAGCTTTTCCCCAATGTTTCTCCTACCATTGCAGCTTTTCCCCATTGTTTCTACTATTATAGCAGTTTTTCCGATTGTTTCTACTACCATATTCTCTACAAGAAGCGTAGTAGTCATTTCAATTCTTAAAAGAGTTGCAACATAACTTATCAAGCTTGATTGGCTATTAATTGTTCTAGATATTTAAGTTGAAAATTGTCCGAAAGAGTAAACTTTTAAGAGAGCACAAAGGCGCTTTCAAGATGCAAATGGGGAAATAAGACTTCAGCTCAGCTTCGAAATATATCTTAATTTGGTTTGAACTGTGGGAGGATTAATTTAAAGATTCTTAAGACTTTTGATTAAAATAAAGCTTCGAAGAGCAGTAAGATTCATTCTCAGTTTATTAAATGTCGGAAAGTTAGGGAATACTTGCATTGAAATAGGAAATACTTTCATAGAATATTATTGAGAAAAGAATTTATTAATAGAAGATATTCTTACTTTCAGAGGAAGCTATTGAGAAAAAGATTGAAATGATAAGGGACTTTCGACTTTAGAGCTCTAAAATTTGATTTTAATCGCGACAATTAAAGAGTCTTTTGATATAAATTAAGTAGAGCAGTTTGAAAGTGTCAGTGAAATATGCCCTACCAGATTACTTTTACATTTTACTCACTAACAAAGTATATAAATCTTATTAATTAAATTTTTAGCCATGATATTTTTAAATAAACAGTTTGAAAATATGTCTTATTATAATTTCGTAATGTAATTATGCTTTGAAAATAATGGCATAATTTAGATAAAGTTAGCAAATCTTTGGGCACTCTCAAAAATACTCGCGCATCAATATTCTTTTAAAGTTTGAAGTATTTACAAATTTCCTATTCAAAAGGAAATAAATAGATTATCTATTTCTTATATTTAAAAATTAATATATATATATTTATATTATTTCACTAAGAATTTTATCATGCTAACACTGGACAAGAAATATTACATTTCAATTAAACCAACCGTTTATTGCTACTTAAGTTTTCATCTCATAGATGCATTAATGAATAATTTTATTTGATAAGCACAGTAAATATAATATAAAGATAACTATAATACGAAGAGTACTCAA
Organism: Argiope argentata; assembly: GCA_026289955.1. Taxonomy (NCBI): domain Eukaryota; kingdom Metazoa; phylum Arthropoda; class Arachnida; order Araneae; family Araneidae; genus Argiope; species Argiope argentata. The sequence goes on along the minus strand of JAOUZG010016587.1, from coordinate 12,820,568 downwards.
GTTTTCAAAAGTTTTCAAAATGATTTAGAATTATCTATTGTATATTTATTTGCTTTAGAAGTATAACAGTGCGTAATATAAATTTGATATGAAAGAAGAAAACCCCATTTAACATATTATTGATTTTTAAACTTTCCTATCGATTTGATTTTAGTATGAAATCTGAGAATGGTCATTCATTTCTTGTCTAAAAATGAAGCGATTTTAAAAATGTGGAGAGAAATCTTTGGAAGAACAAAAGTTATTTTTTGCAATAAAATTTATCAGCATTGATTGTTTTGAATTTATCTTCATTATCGACTGTTTTGATGATTAAATTCCAAGTGAATACAGAAATATTTACATTAATTTTAGTATTTAATAGTTTAAAAAATATAAAATAGAGAATTCTCTTTTCTGTATCGACCTTGATTTGGAATATATAATATGGGAGACCTCTAAATATAATTTTCTTTTCAAAGAAAATTCCGAAAAGGTTGATGAATAAATCAATCGATTCTATAAATGAAATGTATAGTCATCTTGCAAGTTACTGCGTTAGATTTCTTCTTAGAACGATAAAAAAATTGATTTTTTTTGTATAAAATAAAGAAAATTTGCAAATTGACAGAATAATATTTGTTTGAGATTATTTTAAATTATTGAATTCTTTGAAGCTGCAAATTATTTTTTTATTCTACTTAGTCGAATCTGCAAGTTCATGTTCTCTTCTGCTTCTTTGCTTCTCCACGTGTGCCTAAAGAAACTTGCATCAATAAACTAATGAGCCATTACTCAACACTGAATTGAAGGCTGGCGGATATTTCACAACAAGCAGAAAAAATGGCAATTTCTTTCATTTGGCGGCAAAAGAATGATCCCAATATTTCAGTGTTATGATATATCAAAGCACAATAAGGTATCCTGGTTTTATATGACGACATATAGCCTTTTTTGAGGGGAGAAATCGAAAATAAAGAGAAGACTGCCGAAAAATCTTGATTCCCATGTTAACTGAAAGCGAATTTTTTTAGCTAGTAATCGCTTTCTATTCGTTGAATTAATACTACGATTAATGGTTTAGTAAGGTTTTTTAATGAAATTTCTTTCTTTACAGAAAAAAAGTTGAACTCAAATTTAAGTATTTAAGATAATTATTCGTAATATCTCTTTCGTTTCCATACTACTTAAAATTCTTATTGTACGAAAAAAGGTTTTAAAGGTTACTGATTATTCATTAAAAACTTTTTTGTGTCTTTAGTAACTTTGTATTTTGAAATACCTAACATCCGATTTATGTTTCTCAAATAGATTTTTGAATACAGAACTCTGAATAGATATTTATTAATTCCAACCTCCCTGTATTTTAGTTCATAGTAAGAATGTATGTATAATGTTCTTTAACTCATTATCTACTGACGGTACTTATAAGTACCATTTAAATCTGGATTATATTTTCGTAATACGACTATTTTTTGCGGATAGTATTCTAAAAAACTTGGAGAATGTAACCCAAATAGCAAGAAGTTAATATAAGCCAAAAGTAGAAATGAATAATATTTAATAATTATATTGAGATATTTCTATTAATTAAAATTTTTTCTCTTGTGTTCTCTGGGATTATTCTGCTAGGAAACTTAATTACTGTTTCAAAAATGAAGTTGGAAAATTTATGGCAACATAATTCAATAGATAAAGGATTACATAAGTTTCTTTTTCTTGATGTTTAGGCAGAATGTTCAATTTTTAGCAGATTTTAAAAGTTTTTTTTGCTTTCATATCCAGGGACTCAACTGATATCACACCACGGTAAGGTGAAAATAAAAGAAGGCACGGGAAAATAAAAGAAGGCATTTTGCTGAAATTTAACTGAGCAATCATTAATTGCATGACTTTTCGTATGGTAATGAAATTTTAAACGAGATATTTTTAAGTTGTAAACATTAGTTTTAAAAAAAAGTATTGGGAAGTCAAAAAGTCATGCAACGGTGAATTTAAAGTAACATTTGAATTCAAGTGATAAGAAAATGGTATTTTAAATCTACCATACACACGCAGACACTCTTAAATCTATTTCCGAAATAAAATAATAAGCATTTTATTAAATTCTTTTAAAACTCATAATGTTATATTCTGTTGCAAAAGACGTTATCTTACGTTTTGTACATAAATAAATTAATAAATATAAAGGACTAATTGCCGATATAATAATTTCTTAGAAAAAATGACAGAAAAACGAATTTTACAGAATTGCAAGAAAAAAAACGAAATCTATACTAATGGAGACAATTTTCATTGCATTAAAGTCGCATGGCAAACGTAACTGCGCTTATCATGTAACAATTAACGGTTATTATATCATGATGCATCAAAATGTCATTCATTATCTTTTTCTGCTAACAAAATGCGCGATAAATTTCAAAATTATATAAGCGCAGGTTTCTGTACAGGTTTCATTTCAACAAAAATTAACTCAGCTCTAGATTCGAAAAAAATAATGACGGGGAAAGATATTTACTAGGATTATTACTACCAATCATTAAATCTTCTTTCTGAGTGATGTTATACCTGGAAGTTTTGTATACTTTTATTATATAGTATACTTATTTTAAAATATATACCCCCATTGGGAAAGCTTATTTAAAAAAATAAAAATTTTATTTAATAAGCATTTATTAATATTTCGAAGAATTACTTAATATTTTTCTAATATCTATCGATTCAATAACCTTTTAAATACTGTTGAAATAATGCATATATTTCTTTATGATGCATTGTTCTCTAAATCCATGTAAAAATTTAAATTTAAATTTATGAAAAGATTTATCTGGAAATTTAGAATTATTCGAAGCAAGCAAGATTTGCTTGACGCTATAAAGTGTTAGTAATTTTCATTACAAATATCCTACGTTTCCTTCATTTGGATATATCATTTTTTTCCTCCGGTGTATCGAAACGCTGTATTTTTTAATATTTATTTCTAAAACCTTTCTAATAATTAAGAGAAATTTTTACGTTTCGATAGTACAGATTACTTCGATTAAAGTTTTTACTTTCATATTTGAAAAATTACTACATTTTAAACGCTCAGTCTGAAATAGATACTTTCTGAACTTCAAAAAATATGTGGTTCATATCTTCTTACGTATAATTATCTACGATGATTTTTGAATTTAAAAAAATTAAAGATTTAGATATTTAAAAAGAATATAAACTACTTAATATGATAATTTGGTTTAAAAAAATATTTGATTTCTATTGAAATGTGGATTTGAAATTATCTAAGGTATCTAATCAGTTAAAATAGAATTTCAAAACTCCTTTCAAGTTTATTATATGTAAAAACTGAAAATTAAACCCAGCTCCTCCGTTGCATTATACCGTTGTTGTTCGAATTCTCTTCTCATAGCACCCTTTCCCCCTCCCAATGGGGTTTCCAAGTGGAGTAACAATTTGGTAAGTTCCCAGCAGATGGCGCGATTCCAATAACTGTAACATTTGCGCTAAAAAACCCACCTTATCTGGATACGGTCGGCGGGGGCTCCACGAAAAGACATCCGGTAAAGCGAGGACCACACGCCCCGGATTCCTGTTGCGAAACTGATTTACAACGGCCGGACACAGTGTCCCGACGCGAGGGACAGCATTACTTTCCATAGCAACTCCTCGCTGCTCTTTGCTTCTTTTCCTCTCTAGTAACTTGATGGCGTCTTAATTGCTGTTAGAAGACTTTTACTGACTCAGCGTGAGACTGCGCGGTTACAAATTGGTGAAAGTTACCAATTCTTTCCCTCGGACTTTCAGCAATAAATTCAGTTTATGGCAAGCGTGGAACTGTGATGAGATTTTATTAGGAACCGAGTTAAACTGTTTTGACAACTTTCAGCGAAATAAAAAGAACTCCCTGGACAACATTTCTGTGCTTAAGATATGTGGGAATAATCTATTCTTCTTTTATAATACATTTGCTCAAGAGAGATTATCGGCCATTGCAGTATTGAACAGAATATTTAATTATCACCAGTTATTCAAGACTGATACAGAATCGGAACTTTTAGCATAAAATGATTAATGTATGATTAGTTGTTTGTGTCTCGATTTCCTCTTAAAAGTTTAAAATGTCTCAGCCTTTAGAATCCAATTACCAATCGGAGGGTTTTCCTCCTCAAAGTGGGAATGCGGAAAATGAGCAGAAAGGACCAGCTCCTGAGGAAGGGGGGCCTCAGCCAGAAACAGGGGGTGTCCTTAACATGTTACCTGCTGGTGCACTCATCCAAACCAAAAAGGAACATTTTTACCATCTCCTTTGGACCAATAAACATGTAACTGGAACTTTATGTGCTGTGTTCTGGTCCTTTGGCATGTGTGTGGCCTTTCTTGGGCCAACACTTCTTGACTTGGGTTGCAAGACCAATACAGTATTTGCCACTATGTCTTGGGTGTTCTTTAGCCAATCCCTGTTTGTTCTCCTTGGTTCTGCCTGTGGAGGATTCCTGGTTCAAAGGTGAGATTCTTTTTCTTTACGTTTTCATTCAATACACGTTTTTTCATTTAAAAGTTAAGTCGCTTAAAACTTATGATTCATTTAGCCGAGTCTTAAAATATTTGAAACGATTAATAGTTTATAGATTTTAAAATATTTAAGGGAACTAAAGAAAACTGGAATGAGAAAGTGATTTTAAATTTAAAAGATTAGCTGCTTTTTGCTTATTTTGTCGATTTATAACAGTTAAAAAAGCGATTTTTTTAAAAAAAAATTAAATAATCATAAGTTACTCGCATTTTTAAAGATTTCATAGATTTGCAACTATTTATTTCCCACCAAATATATTCTGAATTTTTATATTATTTAACTCCATAAAATAATAATAACGTTAAGTGACATTTTCAGGTACTAAATTTTACTCAAAGATTATCTTGCTTATCTAAATTTATTATTTGGCTAGAAAAAACATTGTATTGAAGGGTTTTTTTATAATGCATGGGAAACATTAAGAATTAAAGTATTAAGCCTCTATTATATATTTTAAATGCCTCAAATACCGATTGAGGTTCTCTTTAATTTTTACTTTTTGATTTTGCGTAAATATTTTTTTAGATCTTATTATTCTTTGAAAATATTATCTTCCATATTAAATATTTAAATTTATGATTTTTTTATATGCTGCTACATATTTTAGTATTTTAATCTAATTCTTGAAGAAAAGCCGCTTAGATTTTTTAGAACATATTAGAAATATAATTTAATAAGATAATTTTTTTTGGGTTGAAATTTTCTGATTCCTGGGACATAATTTAAATTTTATTAAAAAAGGAAAAAAGAGATAATTGATAACATTTTTTCAGTAAACTGTTGTAGTATTTTGATTTAGTAAAAAATCGAAATTTTATTTCGCCATATAATGAATAAAGAATAAAGATAATTAGCGTTTTTTTATCAACCATAGAAATAAAATTTTAAACCTTATGAAAAAGTATTAAAATGTTACGATTTTTGAAAATTTAGAAGCTAAAAATTTGTTCTCTGTTAACTACAATTTTATATTAGATATTTTTTAATTTGGGAAGCTATCATCATTATAAATTTAATTACAAATATAAAAAATATTAAGACATTTAAAAAAATTAATTAAATTTTATCCAACTTGGTAAAAACCGGCATGAAATATGAAATAATAATTATTTCGTGTATTGCATGAATTTCCGTTCTGTTTAATAAAGAAATCTATGCATTGCCCTGGACTTTTATAAAGTGAAATTTTTTGACATTCAAGTCAAAATAAAGAATCTGATTATTCCTAAAATTTTCTAATTTAATAAAAAAGCTAGATTTTTTAAAGAAAATTGTCAATACAAATTCCTCCCAAATATTCCTTTTAATTTTGCTAAGGCATTTTCAATTCTTTTTTCTTAAAAGTGTTTACCGTTTTAAAAAATGAATAATTCTTAAATACTAAGATAAACAAATAAGAAATTGATTAAAAATATTTATACACATTTATTTTTATTAGTATGCATTATTTATCTGTAAAAACAAATTTTTTGATAAATATGTAGTAAACTTGAAAAAAAATGAAGTGAAAAACTTTCATTTTTAAAAAGAAAAACTAAACTAATATATGATGAGGTTATTTTAATAAAAGTTCATTGCAAACAAAATTTTCCATCGAGAAATTTTTCTTAAAATAGCCAAGTTTTTTGCGATTATCAAATACTGAAAAAATGAATGAAAATTCTGAAGAACTGTAGTTTGATTGAATCTATTTGTTTTTATTAAGGCACGGAATTACTAAATTAAAATATATTTCGCTTAGAAGGCAATAATTCTTTTTTTGTTTTTAAAGAACTCATTAGCTTTTTATTATCCTATAAAAATATTATGCAAAATTTCTAATAAGCTGTAAATTAAGATTTTTTAATATCACATTCTGCTGTGTAATATTAAAAATCATTTTATATGAAGCAATATGTTTCTAAGATTAAAATTACCAACAAAATTTTATTTTTTAAAAAATAAGTGAACTAATATGTTTTATAAAGTATTTTTGCAAAAATTTAATTTACTTAGTTACAACTGAGAATTTTTTCCCCAGTAGAATACCATCTATGATATGAAATGTCAGAGAAATTTCTTATATTTCTCCCAATAAAATATCCATTAATTGTTAAAATACTTCTTGTATATTTTGAAAAATTTATTTGGTTTCTGTTAAACAATTTTTAAAATAAATTCTAAATAAAGCTGATCAAAAACACTCGAAATCGTTTAATTTTTAGCTCAATAATGTGAAACCGAATTCTGTGTTTATGTCATTTTTAAAAATCAATTTTCTAATATTATATTTGTTTTTTTTTCTTTTGTCAAATATTTGGTAGTTACTAAGCGAAGCGAAAAAGTTCATATATGAATTTTCTTACTACTTCGCAAGATTATAGATGCTTCATTTTTCGATATGTTAGAATTTATCTTTATATTGAATTTACAATTATTTTATGTCTAATAAATGTAAAAGTTAATATGCTAATAAAAACGCAATTGCTAAATATTAAGATTATGATCCAGATTTGTATTTTATAAATATTACCCATTTTTATTCGTGTGGAATAAATCCTTTTCTGATGCTGGAAAAAATGTTCAAATGTTTTTTTCTTGCTCTCAATATGTTTGGTTAGTACAATATTTACATTACATTTTTCCATCCCCAAATCTTTTTCCTTGCGCTAAGAGAACAATTAGTTTTACTTGTGCTACTGTAAATAGTTTTAAAAAAATCTTGATCCACCTTTTTCTGTACAGCTGCCTCCGGCTAGAATAGAATGAATTATAGCAGGTGATTAAAATACAACTGAATTAACAATTTCCGGAAATGGGAATAAAAGTGTTTGGTTTATTAGAATAGTGTCTAAGTTCAGTATATCTCAATAAAAAATTTTCATCTGAAGGTTCAATATTGATTTAATCTTTCGATTCTGAATTAACTTTCGGTTTATATTACTCTAAATTTATGAAGTTATAACATTTTTTTAATGATTCAAATTTATTTGATTGTTATTTTTACTTTAAAAACTGAATGAGCCATTCGATTTAATATATTTGGTTAGGTCTGTATTATTAGTAGCTGTAACCTATATTTATTATAAATAATATTTATATTAAATATATAATGGCTTTTTATTAGGTCTGTAAGCTTAGAATTAGTAAGCACATGGTTACTAATTCTAAAGCGTTCCCCATTTTCTTTGTTTAAAAGGACAAGTTTGTTAGAGTTCATCATTTACAGCACACATTCTGAATTGTTTTTTTATACCTGTCACCCTGATCATCTTATAGAAGAAATAGGGTTCGTTCTTAAAATCAATTAAAAAGGAGGAAAAACAAAAAAAATTAGTATTTCGGGATCATGACAAGGAAAGTAAAAATAAGCATTTTGATGAAATTTCTTAATAAATGAGGATTTAAAAATCTATATGTTGAATTATCTAAATGAATTGGAAATCTGGAAAGGCTACAACCAAAATGCAAAATAATCCATTATATACCATTGAACCTATATTTATTATAAATAATAGACAAAACTTATAAAATTCAAAATACAGATTTTTCCTGATATTTATACAGAATTAATGTATTATATAATGAAGCAAATTTATCGAATTAGATTATTCAGCGTTTTTGTTATACTTTTACCAATTTAGTTTTTCTTAAACTATAACAATAATAATAATCTACCCTATCTCATCATTTAAACAACAATAATCTACATTCGGAGATGAGTTATAAATGATATATTTCCATTTGAAGTTGCGAGTTTAAAATTTTTAGCAATTTTCAACACCTTTTTACAGATGAGACACGTTTTTCTAGAAATAGATTAGAATAAAGCTTATAAATTATTAACTAACCACAATTGTTAGGCTAATCAAATATAGAAAATAATTAATAACTACTAATAATAAAGAATCTACGTTGTAAGTTTAAATATATTACATTAAGATATTATTTTTAATTTATTCTACAAAAAAAATGAGATGCATAATAATTGATTTAAACGAATCTTAAATTTTAATATATTGTATATTCGTAAAATTTCATTCTTTTTCTCACTAGTAAATCTTAAGTGGGAAAAATCAAAGTATATTTATATATCTCTTGAATACTTATTTTGCTCAAAAAAATTATGTGTCATTAAAATAATACGTCGAAAATATCTGAAACAACCTTTATTTTATTATTTAATATTCATTAATGTTTATTAATCCGTCCTACTCTCCTTACACTACGCATAAAATTGTAGTTTATTCTCACAAATGAGAATTGAAAGGTATTATTTCATAATTTATCAATAGAAAATGGAAATGAAATAGTTTAATTGTTCTTTAAATGGAATAAATATAAATAAACAATCAAATTTTGGCAATGAAATTAGTTTTCTTAATCTGAAAATAATTACTACCATTCGGACATTGTGAAGTTCTTTAAAATTTGAAAATGCAGGCCGAACAGAAGTTACCTCCATTTCATTGAGAAAACTTACTGGAGTGAAAACTTAATTTCAGTTAATTCACTAAGTTCTCGAAAGGAATTCAAAGGGCAAGGGACCGATTTTCCGTTTCCTGTAGTCACCTTTTGTGAACGTTTTATCTTCATTTTAAATGCGGCATTGGTGCGTTTCACTGATATATCGACCTTTTGAAATTATTTCAAAGAACTGTTGGCTTTTAATTAATAAGTTTTAACGTCAAGATGAATATGATTTGTAGAGTTGATTGATTTGAGGCAGTGATCCTGAAACTGTTTGTAAATAACCTTTTAACGCAAACAAAATAGTTAATTTTCTCCGATTGGGAAAAGAGATTGTTTGATTTTACAGAAAAATAAATAAAAATACCATTCTATTTGGATCAAAAATATAAACTGTGTCGCATAATACTAACTTCTAAATAAGTATGTTTTACGAAAAGTCATTAATTTTAACTTTGAATTGCGTTCTTCTCAGCTGAATTTTGCAAATTATGAATATTAAGAACTTTAGTTGTAATTAAAAATGCCGAAATAGGCACTATTTTTCCACCCAAATTATCAAAATATTTCAAGAGTTTTCCTGAAATCATTCATCTCGGGAAATCTAGAAGCTCACTCTATTTGTAAAAATTTCTTTGAACACAGTAATTTGAAAAGAATAGAAAAAAAAAATCACTGATGTTTTAGAAAATTAAAAGAATAAGTGACGTAAAAAATAGTTATAATTAAAAAAAGATCTAAATTATTTTTTAAAACAATCTTTTCTTTGATCACAGTAATTTGAAATGAATGAAAAAAAATCATTACCGATGTTTTGGAAAATTAAAACAATAAGTGACATAAAAAATAATTATAATTAAAAAAGGACTAGATTATTTTTTAAACTAAATGTTAAATTAAAAAAAATATGAATCTCTTGCATTGAATTCTAATTTGAAAAACCAGACTTTGTTTCTAAATTTTAATTCTAACTCAAAATTTCTAATAAAAAACTATAAATTCAGCTCTAATTTGATTTGCATGATTTTCCTGTTAAATGTATTTTGATACTGAAAGTACTATTTTCATCTGTATATGATTTTTAGTGGAATAATTTCACTTAAATTTTCATAATATAAATTATTAATAATTTCGTATAACGTAAAGGACAATAAATAAATTAATAATATCATTTGCATATATGTAAAAAATAATGCAAATTCACAGCTGAAAAGCAGTTTAATGTGTGGTTTTTTATAAAAAAAAATAAAGTTTTAAATAGGATATTTGACATAAAATACAAATTATAGAGTGGGAATAATAATTCTTTGCCAATAAAAAGTAACTAAATAGCAAGAGAATTTTTATACATTAAGATATTGAAAAATACTAAAAATATTAAAACTTTTCATGATGCGGTAACTTTCATTGTATCTTTGGAAGATCCAATTTCATATTTCAAATAATATCCGATTGCTGGGTATTGGATAAAGAGCTTTTTCAGTGGAAAATATATAAATTACCAATGATAATGTGAGTTTTTAATTTAATTGGCTTTTTTAAATTTATTTTGCAATATTTCAGATTATTTATTTAAGTATCCCAATTGTTTATGAGTAAATGGCTAAGCAACGTCTTCACATCGAAAAAAAGAACTGATATTTTCAATTTTTATAGCTTATCCTTAGACATAAAGAAAATCTTAAAACATAAAGAATATCTGAATTTCTAAAGAAATAATTTCTAATGGATGATCTAAAAACATAAAGACCATAAAAAAAGATGTCTACATCAGATCCATTTGCAACTATCAATTCAAATGACATAATATTTTATATTAAAATAAGGGAAATACTTAGACTGGCATTCCAAAAAGTAAAGAGTCATGTTTGACAAGAAAGACATGAGAAACGAAGCAAAAAACCTGATTCGATTCACCTCTGTAGCCCCAAAAGTCTTTTCAAGATGTCTTAATGTAATGACATAACACAAGCCACTAGATATTAGGAAAATTAGTTTCACGTTTCCATAGCAACTCTGAATTGAAGCGACGGATAGCTAAAGCTTCAATATTCCCAACAAATTAGGCATCAAATCTCAGATGGGATTATTATTAAATTGAATCTGAATTCTCAAGCGACAATGTTTTCTATCAAGAATTTGAAAAAAAGTCATTTGCCATTTAAATTATTTTCGCGTCCGCTAAGCAATTTATTTTTAACAGTTAATATAATTAAATGAAATGGGAAAGAGAGTTGGATTGAAATATAATTTTTAAATCACTATTCTTTTGATTGTTGCAATGTTGATTAAATAATATCTTATGGTGCTTGTTGCATTCTTAGCATGCTTGTGGAATTTCTTTCGCACAAGGAATTCCATAGTTTTATTAGAAAATCCTATAAAAGAAGGATAAGGAAAGAGAAAAGCAAAGCACTTCTTGAAGAGTGTTTTGTAAGAAGAGAAATTTTGTCATTTTATGACATTTTTCATTTAATATTAAAAGGCTAAAATGGTTTAAATAATTTAATGTGAATAGAAAATATCTACTTAAAATCAAAATCTGGTCTAGGATTTTTTTGAAATATTAATAATTTCTTATTAAAAAATTCACTCTGTATTGCATGAAAATCAATAAAATATATTATTCCTTGGATGTAAAAATAAATAGTAATGTTCTTCAGAAAATATTATTTTTCTTAGCGGAAAAAAATCTTTTAAATATGGAACCAGAATGATTTCTTTGAAATATAAATAAATTCAATAAAAACAGTCTTTTTAAAACTCGTTTTTATCACTTTTTACTTCAATTATTTTCCACTTTTTAAGCCTTTCATTTTTAATTCATTATTATAAACAAAATAGAGTCTTGAAATAATTTTTTCAGTAATTATTTACTCAGTTTTTCATGAAAATAATTGATAGAAAAAATCCCAGAAGCAGTAAAATAAATTTAGAAAAATATTGAAAAATTTAATGGCTAGAAGAAAGTATTGCCTGGAAAATTATGTAAAAACAACGAATAAAATTGAATGAATAACAGAACTTACGAGGGGTAACAGTTTTAATTAATGATGGCCTTTTTTTAATGATATAATGTTCAAAGAATTGATTATCTAATTTTTGCAATCAACTTTATAAAATGGTAATAACGCACACTTGAAGTTATCTCGAAGGGTAAAATTACAATAAAAAAATTTCGAATAATAAAAAAATAATTGGATGTAAAAAGAAATAGTGATGTGCTTGTGAAAATATTTTTCTTAGTGAAAAAAAAATCCTGTAAATATGGATGCGAAACATTTTTTTAAAAAATATAAATAAATTTAATAAAAACAGTTTTTAAAAACTCGTTATTATCGTTTTTTATTTTAATCACTTTACACTTTTAGCTTTCCATTTTTAATTCGTTAGTATAAATGAAATTGAATCTTGAAATAATTTTTTCTCCAAAACTCACCATAATCCCGTATTAAATTAAAATTCGATTAAATTAATTGATTAATTAATAGTTCTGAAAAAAATAATTTTAACCAATAATAATATTTAAAATACTGCCATGTCATCGATAATATAGTATGCCAAATTTTTCAACTGTATCACAAATTAAAGAGAAAAAAATGGCCTGTTATAGAATCCATCTTTACAAACATGAAAAAATTAAAATGAGTAAAACTTGTATAAAATGCATTCAATGGGCTGGCGACAATGTACTCTAAATGTAGAATAATTCTATGTAATTTGATCTATGATCAAACTTACAAGGAAAATCTTATAAAATATATTTATTAAAGTTAAATCAAGCTGCATGTTGTTTTGATGAAATGTATACACATATTTAAACAATTTATTAAAAAAAATTTCATTCGCAACTTATTCATGACATTTTTTAAAATCATTTATTAACTTTGCTTTAATTAATGAAAAATAATCTAATTTACTAGAGTACAATTTTACAGAAAATAAGTAATTCCATATTCTTTGAATACCGATTCATCGTCTCTTTAAATTAAAATAAGAATAATGATGTATGAAAGCAGTTCAAACGAAACACTGCTTATTGTGTTCCGGACACAAACACACAGAAAATAAAACACCTTAATCTAATACAATAAGTGACAGATTTAAGACACCATTAAATACGCTAAGATGAGCTAAATGGGTAAGGAATTTTAGTAAAAATATTTTACTATTGCTGAAGCTTGAGAATAAATTGTATAACAATTGGTGTGTTAATTATCTTTCAGTATCTCGGTTTAGAACACAAAATCGATAGGATCTTTGTTGCGTGAGCAAGCTTATATAATAACCTATTTGAATCATTTAATACACGCACGTAAAACGTGACAAGAAACATTGCGGTATTATGTACCGTTACGGTTATTTGTAGCTTTAAAATGTCTCATGCACGTTTTAGTTTTGATTTTCACTGCTCTAGCCGAACGGATATTGAAATGCTTAGAAGAAATGGGCCTGTATCAATAACGAATCAAAATGGGCAAAACTGAAAACATATCTTAAACACTAGACCTTTCAAGGATTTCAATTTCTTTGTACACATATTTGTGTTTTTGGATACTAATAAAATGATGTATTGTCGTAGACTTAAAAAATTGATTCTCCTTGCATTTACTTATAAATATAATTGAAGGGATTTGCTGTTAATGAAGAAATATGGAGAAATTATGTTGTTTATTCTTTTATACAGCATAAATTTTACTACTACTGAATGGAAAGTTTAAATATCTCGAAATTTAGTTTCGGTTTATTTAATAAAAATTTAATGCATGACAATTTATTCAGTTTTGTAAACACTTTTCTAAACAACCTCTTTCTGATGCATGTTTTTTTAATTTTCTTAAAATAAATTTTTACTAGAAATTTTATTGCCAGAAATAATATTTAAAATAATCATTTTATAAAAAATAATTTATTAATTCGAAAAGTATCCACGAATTTTATGATATGGATATCAATGAGAATATGAGTTGTATACTTTTGAAATAGAATTATAAATGAGTGGTCTTTTATGACATATAATTTAAATTGACATTTTTGGCACATTTTTATGACACAATCATGACATATTTTGACTCATTTTTATGACACATTTATGGCCCTTTTTTTCTACTCATAAATTAAGCAGACGAAACAATTTTTTCGCCTTTCACTGTTTTTAATAATAAATTGCTTGGACAAAGGATGGCATTACAAAACAAAAAAGCTTGATCATTAATTCCAAGATGCCTACGTCATATAGGAAAAAGTTCATTTTTAGCAGTCTCCTACATAACTTAAATGTGTGCAGCTATTCCCAAGACAATGCATATCTTAATCAAATATCACATTTTATTAGCAATTTTTTCTTTATCTTCTCATTATAAGGTTAATATATGCGACCCAAGGCGTTTTAATCAGGTTTTAGTTAATGGCATGCTGGCATCTATGCTGCATCGTCTCGCAAATAATTATGTTTCGTGGTAACATTTTTTTTATTCCAGAAAAGACTGTAGATCTTAACCTATATAAGCTTGACTCGTTATTAATTTATTTGTCTTGCTAAACTTTAAGATATCAAATACAATCAATAATCCGAATCTGAATAATCTGTCAACTAAAATAATAATTTTCTATTTTAAATAGCATCAATGATCCATTGTTTCTTGTATCAATATTAGGAATTCTTATTCATCAATTATTTATAGTTTTAAAAAAGAGATCTGTCTTTTGAAATTATTCAAAAAATACGCGCATGATTGCATGCAAGTTTATTTCATTTATCTCGAAATTTTATATAAGTACATAAGAACATTTCATTTATTTGTAGTTTTAAAACTCAAGAGACAGTAAATACCTGGGGGAAAAATATATAGCATTTCATTTCGGAGTAAACAACTTGTTTAAAGATCAGTTTATTTCTATTAAATAAGTAGTTTATATTTATAAAATTTTTATTCTAATTTTTAAAAAGGTTTGGTTATATATTATAAATATTTATCTTAGTGACGATTTCTTTGTTGAAAATCCAAATACATATATTGTTGCTGACTGCAGTAGAGAAAATATGAACATTTCGCCTTTTACAATACCAAAAGACGCGTGTAGACTTTTATGCAAGTTTTTGCTTTGCACTTACGTGTAGATATTATCCATTTCCTTGTGTATTTTTATAAATATTTATTCTTCTTTTTCAATTTTTATTTACTTGAAATCATAAAATTGGTGTTAAAGAAAGACTACTCTAGAAGACTAGATTTACTGGAAATTATGATTATCATATGGGAAAATTTAGATTCTCGATGATATTTGAGATACATATTCTAGATGAATTCCTCAGTGTAAAGAATCTTTTGATAAACATCAATTTTCTTCTATTTACCATGATTGTGATAAGCATTATTAGAAACTTTGAGGCACTAACAAAAACTGACAATTTTTAAAAATAAGTCAAGTTTAAAAGCAATTTGTGAGATAAACAAAATTATATTATAAATAAAAATGATATATTTCAAAAATACTTTTCAGAAAACAAAGAAAAGAAATGGAAATGAAATTTTCGCTTCTTGTATTTCTTAGCAAGATTTACTTTTACGTAATGTTGGGTCGGAATGGGAAGGAAGTAAAATTACAATTTATGGAAGAATAAATATATTTCAACCACCATTTTCAAAGCACAAGAATGATTTTCTCATAATAGGCAATGCAGCATTATGTTCAAAATTTTATTGACTTGAATTATTTATTGGTAAATTTAAATATAATATTAAATAACTTATAAGCAAAATGTGATTGATTTTTCTATTTATTGATTACTATATATTGAAAGTAGATATTGTTGAATGTCCATAAAATAACCTTGTACTGATTTGAAATTCATCCAACTTCTTTCGTTGCACACATCTGAGGGGCGGTGTTGGCAACATGCCAGCGCCTATTGCACTGAAAAATCTGTTAAATGCTGATTTATTTAAAGCCTGGAATGTATGCCAGTGAGATCTCTAAAAAAGATGAATAATAGTTTTTTTTCTTTTCTCAAGAGCATTTATATACTTCTAAATAAAGATTGAACTCTATAGGAATTTGAAACCTATCGCTCTAAATTGGAAATTTTACAGAATCTATGAGTTCCACTTCATTATCTGAATCTAAAATCTTATTGCTTTTATTAGTATAATTTGTTTTACATAATTTCAAATTGAGATTGTCGTTAGATAGATTTTAACGTTTTGAAAAAAAAACTTAATTAACAATTATTTTAAGATTTTATTTTCCTTACAACTAATTCAACAATGGTGTAACTTACTTCTCTAATTAAGCATTTTCAAACTTTTACAAACATCTTGTTTCAAAAATGATGTAGAGAAAGTATAGTAAAATTCTTTGGTAAGCATTGTAGGTAAGGACAACACATGATTGATGATGATGTGTCTGCTTTACAACGGATGAAGGGGTGCAGTAGCTTCTGAGCGTATGGGCCCCTGAGCACACGAGGACAGAAGTCTGACTTCTAGTTCATATGAAGACGATACACTTACCACATTCGCTTGCAAAGTCCCTTTTTACAGGGGGGGGGCATTCCCTCACCTCACAGATAGAACACAGAAGAACAACCATGCCCTGGCCTGTACTCTATCCCGGCACTCCTAGATCACGAGGAAGACGCGCTACCTCTTTGCCAGGACGCCGGAAACATACGATTGATAAAATATAATTGCTGTTCTGGTTCGGCAAATATCAAATTCTAAGAATTAAAATTTGTAGGTAATAGGAAAATTTAAGGTGGAAGAGAAGGGAAAAAAGCCTTGACATTTGACTAAAATTGGATTTCTAATCATTAAATTTGTTTCGTTAAATTGTGTTGTATGTAAATTTTTTGCAATCTTTTGATTGGCTAAAATAATTAAAATTTATTCACTTACAGTCATTTAAAATGTATTGCGTGAACATATTTAAATTTAAAAGTAATTCAGAAATTAATAAAATTTTCGGTTTTTGCGTTGAATTAACCAAAATATATTCAGATTATAGACAATATCTCCCCATTATTTTAATAAGAAATTCAATAGAAAAACTATATTTACTTACAAATTAGAATTCAATATATTATAATTTCAATTGTCAATGCAAATAGGATCCTTTCTATGTTTACTTACGAATTTAAAATTACATGAGTTTTTGCTTTACGCAAATGAAACTCAGATACTAAGCTTTCTCTGGACATATTCGAGAGAAAGATACTTAGAATTATCTTCGGCCTAGTACTAGAGAGAGGATGCTGGCAAACTAGATTTAATTTTGAATTACAAAAGCTCTATAGGCAACCACAGATGACGCTGATTATCCGGAGCAATAGATTAAGACGGCTCGGCCATATCTGGAGAAGCCCTGAAAATATCCACTTTTAAAAATCCCATGGGATCCCAGGCTAGAAGACCTCCAATTAGATGGCTGGATGATGTGGATAGAGACCAGAGTGTTCTGAGGATAAAGAACTGGAAGGGAGTTTCGGGGGATAGAAAGCACTGTAAAGTGCGCGTGATTGAGGCAACCAAGGTCTGTAAGGGCCTGTTGTGTTCTTGAAGAAGAAAAGTACCTGAGTAATTTTTAAGAAACTTGGGATGATACGGGGGATAAGAATTTAGATTTCAGGCATTGGTTTTGATTACATCTATATTTCGAATAATAGCGCCTTTTCAAGTCGGTGTTATGGATACCAGTAACTCCTGTAATACATTATTCAACCTTCCGTCAATTCTCATATTAATATTCTGTCTGTATTTATAACGAGACGAGTCCGAACAACCTGATTATTTTTATCATTTACGAATTTAAGGATCGAAAGTTCTCCATGCTTTTCTTATTTTGATGTGTTCAGCGCACTATTCAAATAGCATACATGCTATTGAATACATCAATAGTACCAATTCCCATTCACCTTTAGATCAATAGCATACATGCTATTGGTCTAAAGATAATGAAACGACTGTTATCCAAAATTTCTACGTTTGAAACTATGATTTAAAAATTGCATTCGACGAATTCTAGTAAAACTTTTACAGGAAAGAGTGACGAGAATGTCTCCGAGTAACCAATAGTTTTTCCAATTTTGCTGAGACGGCCAGTTTTTCTTCCACTAGCTATTCTTATGTATTTATTTTTTACACTCCAGTTATACTTTTATAAACAACTTTGACAGCAGACTATAATATTACATTCGATTATCCTTCCAAATTTTATAGATTGATGAACAAAATGTAGGCTCGGAAAAAATGTTGGAGGAAGAAGGTCTCACCCATTCTTGTCACATCTCTGATTTTAATGGGACTACAGGCGCCTGTTGGCAACTCATCTAATTAAATGTGAAACTACTGTGTGAGATTTTTATGGCTTTCAAAAAAATTACCATATTCACTCTATTATCGATATCCGTTCTCAAATGATCGAATTTAAAAATGGAGAAGTTCTTTAGAATTGCACCATATAAGACGCATTTTAATCTAAAAGCATTGTTTCACTACTTATGTATTTCCTGATTCTCTCTAATAAAGAAATATATACTTATTCACGAGTACCATTCACATTTACTTAACCGTAAAATTAGGGAATCCTTTGACTGATTCCTGTAAGACAGTATATAAACCGAAAACATGATTCCATTATCTATAAATTTCGTGATTTTCTTTGAGGATATACATACTTGTTATATTTATTAAAATATATATTATTACAAAAATAGCCAATATTAAAGCGGGAAGGTTATCTAAGCACAAATAACACTGTAAATATGCACCATTGTAATATATAACATTAAAACAAATAATTTCTTATGCTTTTTTTACAATGTAATAAATTTGTCATAAATCGAAATATACAAACGATCTTTAGTGAACAATAGAAAAACAACCGCAGTTTAAAATTTATATAAGAAATTCTGTTTAATTCATCACTTCTTAAATATTTTCATATTCCATTTGCTAATCGTTAGGATACATTTTCATGGTCTCTTCTTTTTTTAGAAACCCTCAAATGATATTTATAATTATCAAAAATGAAACAATAATTAGCTATAAATTAAAATAATCTCAACTTAAAGCAAAAAAGTAGCCTATTTTAAAAGGAATCTGAACTTGAATGGGAATTTCTTGCCAGTTTAGTATAAGTCAAATGATAGGAAGAGAAAACCAAGACATTTTGAGTAAATAAAATTTTGTCCTCTTGAGAGAGTTCATTTTTTCTATTTTCTTTTTTCAAAATACGGAATTGATGCATTTCTTTTTCGGTTTTGTTTTAAAACCTAACTTAGAAAAAAATATATAACTTGTTTTTCCAAAATGTTAAAACTAACCGCAAGCAAATTTTCCAATCTGCTTGCGTTGTTTATCGATTCTTAATTTTACCTAATTTAGTTTTCCTTATCAGGTTGAAATTTAACTTTATTTAAAGCAATCTAAACAGCATTATCAAAAATAATAATTGCTCGTATTATCAAAAAAAAAAATCAGATCAAGAAATGGAACCTTATTTTGATCCCAATTTTCGAGTAATAGAGTAATTTCATCGAAACCGTTAATCGCCTAGCAATTACCATAAAATCGAACCGCACAATATCTTATGTCGTATTGTGGTTTCACGTCTTTTTTACTTCTGTCTTTCACGTCTTTTTTACATAATAGATTTCCTGCCGTAATTGACATGTGTCACGTTATTTTATTTTTTAGTTTAAATAAGTCAGTTCTTAGCAAATATTAATATTTTCGACAGCAAAACAGATATATTTTGCAAAAGTTTTTTGCCTCGCAAAAAGTATACTAAGAGCTTATTGCGCAAAATTTTTATATGCTTGTAAAAGGACAATATATAGCCACCTTTTACTTGAATTAAAAGAAAAAAAGAAAGGAAATGACGATGAAAACTTTAGAACGTAAAGTCAAATATACGGTTATAGAGCATAGAGTTAAATACAAACAATTTTCATTTTTTATATTTTGGTTCTTGAATAAGATTTAGGAATGTAAGGAAGCTTCGTGACACACACACACTCACAAAAGCATTGATCAAGCTTTTTTCATCGATCGCGAATCGATCTTTGAACTTAAAGTTCGTAACAAATCCATTAAAGAATCGATATCTGACTTTTAACGCGTTTTCTGCTATTTGTTCCATGTGCACAATAGATTTAGCGGGCTCACGCTGTTTTTCTTTTGACTGTAGGCTGAGAGAGGAGAAAGTGAAATAAATGCTTTTAACTAAATATTGCGTGACATAGGTTATTGAATGACATGAATAGCTTGTACCGATTTGATCGTCCTAATTGTGCCTTAAGTTCATGTCAAAGTTTTTAAACAGATACATTTTGCAGAGAGTTTTTTTTAAACTTTTCTCTTCAGGTTTGAAGGTAAAAAATGAATTAAATGTAGAAAAAAATCTTTTGTCCTTTTTTACCATATTGAGTTCATTATAACTTTCCAGCTCACTAATGTTTTTTGCGAACTAGTTGATATACCCAGATTCTCTCTGAATTAAAACTCTTTCATGCATAATATTTATTAAATAAAAAAAACTTTTGTGTAAAATATTACAATATACAAAATCGTTTTATAACTTAAAACGTCTTTTTTAAAAATTAAAGTTAGAATACTTATTAAGTCAGCTATTTGTGATTTTAAAAATAGTCAAACTTTTCAGTAAGGTATTAATAATTGTTATATTAATCCCGAAAAGTTTGTTCACAAATATTGAAGTATAAGAAAGATAGTCTTTATCTGAGTTTGACCGATTGATCATACTTTTGAGCATGATCAAGTGGCTATTTTAAAATCAATAAAAGCATTGACAAAAATGTACGAAAATAGAGAGAAATTTCAAAAATAATGAAAAATAATTCAAAGTGTAAAAAAAGGTAAAATTTCGTTAATTTTGATCTAAATGAGTATTTAATTAATTGTTGAGCTTTGAAATGTTGAATTCTCTGATTTAAAAGTTTTTTCCTCTTTTCTTAAGTGAAAAAAAACTAGCAAAATTTGGTTAAATTAGATACGGTTGCTTAAGTGGATTTGTGAAATATACATACATCGCCACAATGAGTTTCATTTATATTAAGATAACTGTTATGTTTCGCAACAATTCTGTAAGTTTATTGGAATATTGCCACAGCACTTAATTAATCTTGAGTATGCTCCTAAAATAAAAACTTAATTAAAAAAAGAAATAGGTGTATTGTATTGTAATTATATTCTTAAAAAGTAATAGATTCATTGCCCAGGAATAATTGAATGAAATCCTTTTGAAACTACAATAACTGATTATACATCCAATTATTTTTTAAAATATATAAATTTCAATTCAAAGTTGTAGAATAAGGCAAAATTACCTTTCCTAAAACTCATAGGTACACAGAAATAATCCTTATGTTAATTAACCACAGAAGCGTTTTTCTTAACTTAAATCGCCACTAATTTGAGTTATTTTTGAAACGATAAAAATTTTATATGACGACTGAAAGCGGATTAGAATTGAAATGATTCCTTTTTTTTATGAAATGGATTCTTCAAATAGCTTAATATATTTTGGAAATACTGAAACAAAGAAAAGGGCATATAGATGCTTGAACGTGGATGTTAATCCAGAAATTAAAACTGTGGAATTGGAATACAAATCGTGTCTTCGCATACACATTCAAAAGTAGTTATAAAACACTTTTTTCCAAACAATAACTCAATTTATCCAACGCAAAATTTTCTTTTTTAGATTTGAAATAGTAAATAAATTAAAAATTAAGCAAAAAATAATTAAAATTTAGATTCTATGATATCTGCGCTATTTTTACTAAACTCTGGTTACACTTGAATTTACAGAATTAAAAACCAGAAATGGAATGCTACGCATGAATGTTATGCATTTTAACATAATTTTGCATTATATCACTAAACTGAGGATTAACAAAACAACAATTAAAATTCCAAGCTCAAACATAGATATATTCTTATATCTTATAATTACATTTAAGTTTAGAATTAAAGAAGAATAAAAGGAAAATACCAAATGGTATGTTGTTTTTAAGGCAAAATTATTTTTTATTTACCTTTTAGCCATGAATAACACATCGCCAACAACTTTCTTCCACTTGAATCCAATAAGTCTTGTAATTAATTTTTTATTTCGTTCTCCAGGCCGTTATTAGCCAATGAAATCGAAATCACCACTCTTTAATCGTTGAAGTTAAAACTGACAATTGGGATATCCTCATAAGTTTCTAAAAGTGTCTGATGGTCTTCGACAACAGAATTCTTCGAATCAAACGAAAAAGCACTGAATAACTCAATAGTACTAAATGGTAACAACAAAGTAATAGTAAATTGCTAAAATACAAAACCATTGTCTTTTATAATAGATATTTCGTATGTTTACCAGTAGATTTCGCTGATTAAAATACATGCAAGCACCTAATAATGTCAAATTAGCATTAGGCTTAAACACCATTTTAGAGGGCTTGAAAAAATATTTCCAGTATTTGAGCCATACTAGAGAGAAAATTGTGGACTGCATTTGTGATATAGGAGGAAAACCACCCCAACTTAGCAACAGCAACTCTTTTAACGGACACTTATTTTTGATTCCACGTTCATCTGCTTCAAACTAATGGAAATGACTCAAGGCCATGACGATTTTAGCTCTATATGACCACGATTTCACGATAAAAAAAATAAATGCATGAAATAATCAAGCATTGAGAAATATCTTGATAAGATTCAACAACCGTTTCTTGATTTCATAATTTTTGTAATATCCTTGTTGAATCGTGTTAAATTATCTTGATGCAGTTCTGTAGTTCTTCGATTGCAGTTTTCTTGGCAAGGATGATCGAATCTTCAGCATCATCCCTTCCTTTAGGGAACCACGTAAAATCTCTCCAGTATCTCGAGGTGGTATCTTAGATCTCAGTTATATTTGGTGATAAAGACCAAATTTCCAATATCCCTTCGTATTTCATAATCAGCCCAATGCAGATTCTGTCGTAGATCACGACATTTATATTGTCATCGTACTTCCGACAGTTAGTGTGATTTTATTGCATTCGACGAGAGGACTCATAAAGAAATGGGTGAGTGGGGCGGAAGATCGGCCGGAAATTACTTTCATCGGGGGGAGGGAGATGACACCAAAAAGGGGAGGGAGGAGTGATTGGTTTCGAGTTGACAGCTTTCAGAGCGGCCGAAATTCTCTTGGGGTACCAAACAGCGTGACGATGGGGGATTATGGTAGGGGTAGGGGGAATCTCATCACAGCTATGCAAATAATTCATAAAATTGATTGTGTGCCTGAAATATTTACATAGAAAGCGTTTTCAGTAAAAAAAAAAGGAGCTAAAGAGGGTTTTAGTGTGGAAGGAACCAGTCGTTGAGGCTTTTAGCAAAGCATTTTTTAAAACTGTTAACTTAAACTTTCATTCTTATGTAAACACATACTGCAATGAGGTGAGGTGATTTTGGTTTAAAGTTCATTCAATTTTTTTTGGTGGTGCTACACTGAATTGTTTACCTATATCATTTATAATGTGACTCGTTACAGCAGTAGACCCCCCCCCCCCTCAAAATTTAAGGTAACTCTTCAACATCCCATAAGCAAGTTCAGTATGAGACCTTATTCTAGCAAATAAAAGGGGGGATTTTAAAAACAGCTTTCGTGTATTATCTTCTATCCTAAAAACTCTGGATTATTATACAATATTTTATTATTAAATAAATCGTTTACATAAAGTACTGAAATAATCAAATTATTTTCTTCGATATCTGTTCGATTATGTTTCTTCACAATGAAAAAGATATCAAGTAAGCCTTTACATGATATTCGATGAACCTAGAATTCTTTTATTATGAATTTTTAATAATGTTTTAATTACATTCAAAGAATAATACTTGGAATAGTACCCTTTAATGATTAAAGGTTTGTTAAATAGAGACAAAGTGTAAGTCAAAATTAAAACAAATGATAGCTTTAAATACGTTGGACTAAAGTTCATGGAAAATTATGTGACTAAAAGTATAGTAAAATAATAGTTATAACAACGAGTTTATATACTGGCATTAAATTTTGTTATTGCGCTTCATAAAATGTATTGAAAAACCCTGAAGCTTAGTTAATTCCTTGTAATTATTGCATTTCTTGCATTTCTAATCAGAATTTTTTTAATTATAAACTCTGAAGCATAAAAAAAGAAAACTTTGGTTTGTTTACTTCATATTCTCTATAGAATATTACTATATTGAAGATGGAAATAAATTTACCAAATGTCATCTTAATTAAATAGATTTTTTTGATGAAATTGAGAAATCTTGGTCAAGCAACAAGAAATTTTATCGCTAATAAATCTTTCAAAATTATTTAATTCTTCAAAATACAAAAAAAAAATTCAAAATTTAAATTTAAATAAAGGAATTTTTTAACAAAATTTTTAATAAACTATAAATTTAGGAAATTCTTAAATCTTTTTTATGGTAGTTTAAGTATGAGTTCTTTTAAAAAGAATAAATAAAGTGAAACTAAAATTTCAATTTCTGAATCTCAATTTTCGTAAAGTGTCTTCATTCTTCTATAAATAAAGTAAAAGTTTCACTTCTGTAAGTATTAATTGTAAGATTTCACTTTTGTACTGAAGAATTTGCTAATCCCTTTTGTTTGTATTCAGGCTTATGAGAATAATAGAAAGATAAGTATTAACTCACTTCCCAGTTTGCTTGATGTCAACACAAGTAATAGCAGGTTAAACCTCTTTTTATGTTTATGAACCTCTCTGAACCTCTTTTTATGTTTATTCGAGTTTACCAAACATATTTGGTTAATTAATCCAAATTTTCATTCTTACAATAATTAAACGTTTTTAAACTCTTGAATCAAAAAGATTGAATAGAATCTATCTGAAATTTAAGAAAGCTGTGACTAATTCTGGAATGAAAATTAATTTTTCCTCAATTTAATTGTGATTATGGATGCTTGGTTGCTTAACCAAATGATTTAAAAATGATAAAATGATGCGATCTGACAATCGAAATTCTAGGATAGATACTCGATTATCAGATTTATAACCAAACTTAACGAAGTAATCTAAAAACAATAAATCTTTTCAAGTAGTTGCCTAAAGAGAGCTTATTTCGAGGGGAGAATTTTTATACTTATTTTTTAGATTGTATTACAATAGTTTTTAGTCGTTTATAAAACCATCAAACTTACAAAAGTTTCTCTTTTTTCTTTCCGCAAACCATTTTGTATTTTGGAAAAGTACTTCATATTTTTTTTTAAAAAAGCAATTACATATTTCAGGAAAAAAGAAGGAAATTCTCGAAAAATTCCGGGACTTAATTGTGATAATGGGTGTTTGAAAGCTGAACCAGGAGATTTAAAGATGATGAAATGATGCGATCGGGTAACCGAAATTCTAGGATAGAAACTCGATTATCAGATTTATGAGTTGTACAGAATCAAATGATCTAAAAACAATAAATCTTTTCAAGTAGTCATCTAAAGAGAACTTATTTCGAGGGAAGAATTTTTATACTTATTTTTTAGATCATGGTATAATAGTTTTTAGTCGTTTATAAATCCATCAAACTTACAGAAGTTTCTCTTTTTTCTTTCCGTAAACCATTTTGTATTTTGGACAAAGTACCTCATATTTTTTTAAAAAGCAATGACATATTTCAGGAAAAAAGAAGAAAATTCTCGAAAAATTCCAGGACTTCATTGTGATAATGAGTGTTTGAATGCTGAACTAGATGATTTAAAAATGATGAAATGATGCTATCGGGTAACCGAAATTCTAGGATAGATACTCGATTATCAGATTTATAAGTTGCACTCAAGTGCAGAACTAAATAATCTAAAAATAATAAATATTTTCAAGTAGCTGTCTAACGAGATGTTATTTTGAGGAAGAATTGTTATACTTATTTTTTAGATTATGTTGCAATAGTTTTTAGTCGTCTATGAATCCATCAAACGCACAAAAATTTCTCTTTCTCTTTTCGTAAATCATTTTTTATTTTGGACAAAGTACTTCATATTTTTTTAAAAAGCAATAATATTATTCAGGAAAAAGAAGAAAATTTTGGAAAAAAAGCCTGGAATATTATTTTGTGGGGTAAGATTTCTTTATTGAATTATTACGCCGTCAAATAACAACTTTTAATCAGTTTTACTAAATATTTACCCTTCCCCTTCTCTTTTCATTATTCGTGTTTTTCAGTTTTACTGAATACACCACCATCTGTTGACATAAACAACTGTTTTTTTACAATTTAAATGTGATGCATCATTTGTTTTAACATTCTTTCATTGCAGCATGAAAACATTTATATAAACTCTGTGTCTATTTGAACATATTTAATGAACTTACATTAAAGCAAACCCTTCCAGGAACAGAATGATTGGGAAAGAATCTCAACTGATGTTTATAGTTTTTATTACTGATGAAATATGTGCTAATGATTTCAAATATAGTTCAAGGGATTTAATTACTTTAAAACTGAAATGACACCTATCTTGACTCAATTGTCAAGCTATAGGAACGAAAATGTTGATGCATATAGTATAAATTGTATTAAAAGAAATATCATATTTCTTTCAAATACATTTATTCATTCAAACAGTAGTAATAGATTGCTGATTTAAAATGGATTTTAATGCAAAATTCCTTTTTTCATATTATATAGTAAACAAATATAAAATTCTAGATATCTTCATATAGTTTTCTAAATAGATGGCAAAAAGCTTGGTTTCCCGTCACTAATATATTAAAATATAAATTATTAATGAATGAAATTCTTTAAGAAAAATTAAATAAAAAAGAATGAATATGGATATTTTCACCAAAATTATTTCGTACCATCTCATTCGTTTTCATATTTACTAAATATAGAATATAGTAATCTCCATTAATATATTTGCACATTTTTGAATAATTTATTCCTCCAACGATATATTTGTACATTTCTAATTGCAAGCAGTAGCACAAGAAATAAATTATAATAAATAATTAAACACAATGTACGAGCACTTAATTAAATAAGTCGATGAAAAGTAAAGAATTTCATAATTAAATTTAAGAATAATTTTTCCTCAATCGTTATCCATTTAAATTTAATTTGAACAAAAAAGCAAAGAATTGTATTTGAACGAAATGCAAAGAATTCCAAGTGAGTTTGGGGAAATAAATCTTTCACATTGCATAATTTTGTGACGCTCCGAATTATCCTCCCTGCAGAATACCCACCTTTAATTTTCTTCGCTCTCTTGAAGAAAAGAAAGTCAATGCTGTTCCATTAGTTCTAATTACTGATATAAAAGAAACCAAGTGCTCTGCTGTCCAATCTTGCTGGCTTATGCTCAGTCGACATGTTGACGGCGTCAGCCAGCGTTTGCTAGAAGATTTAACCTTCCACTTATTGTTTTAATTCTTTTAGAAGTTTTAGTTTCAAGTTATCGTTTCTCGCTAAAATTATCTGTTGCTTCTTGTTTCAGTCGCTGGAGTGGTGTAATAGCCTTATCTTTTTGAATTCTTGTTTTTTTTCTTTTGTTGTATGTATACCCAACATTGTAGTGGAGGTCTGCTACGTCTTTTACTTATATTTCTAATCACCTTTCATTTCTTCTATTTAATAAAAAAATCGCGCAAGTTCTAAGTCCAGGCTTCTTATAAGATTTTTTTCTCGTATACTAAACATATACAAGTAAATTTGTTAGTTATCAAATATTTTAATCTGAAGATTTTGATGAATCTTCACTTTTCAAATTCAAACGATTATGTTCTGAGTCTTCTCCCCTTCCCCCACCCCCCAAAAAGATAGACCCTCACACACCTTAATAGAATTTTTCTCCCTGTTCCTGAATATGATAATTGAAATATATAACTAATTTGGTGGACATTTTGAGTGATTCAGAAATTTGAGAAATCAATGGGACTCTTGTTTCTCCCTCCTTATGCCCAGCTCTATATGGACATTGATCTCTCTGTTTGTGAACACGACATCTAAAAATTCAAAGTTCTGGAAAAATCCAATTTATTACTTAATTTCAACGTTAGAACTATGAATTTATGTAGCATTATTTTAATCAAATCGGTTAATAAATTGAATGTCTGTTGGTCTATGTATTCGTATATATACGAACTCAAAAAGCTGAGGATTTAGTTAAATGAAAATTAGTATGTGGTTTCCTCCCCAGATTTGTAAATCTGGATCCAACTTAGGTTTTAAGAGGCCGACAAATGTCCAAAATGCATTTTTCTTTTTTCCCCCTTCTTTTTTTCGTCATTTCTCAGTGCTATACAAGAGAGTCGAGAGGAGATACTCACGCCTGTTATTTAGCCGCACACAGTATAGACGCTGATTTAAATAATGTAATCTCACAAACCATTTAAAGGGTTGGATAGAAATCAAATAGATCCATTAACAATGAAATTGAATCAAGATTGAATTATCAAAAGATTTTGAAATTCATGATACCTCTCAATTTTGGCTAAGAGTTTCTTTTGAATCCCTCCCTATATAATAATGTATTTTTTATTATATATAAGATCACTTAACAGCTATTTTCTAATGTGATTAGATTAAATAACTTCTTTTTTAAATAACTTCTTTTTTAATAACATTTTATCTGTTAGATAAAAATTAGAAAAAATATCATGAATTTGTTTTACATTTGTGTTTACACAATCGGTCTTAAAAAAATATTACCGAGCAATTATATTGAAAAAAATGAAGACTTGATAAATGAAATATAAATATTTAACTGAAAAATCCTTTTTTGCGCTAGAAAAATTAGTGAAATTTTCCTAAGCATTAAGGTCAGATAATAAAATTCATTTATATTCACAGAGGAGATCAGAGTTTAACACAAATTCCTAAAGCCAACACAACCATTAAATTTAAATGTACGACGGTGAAATTATAGTTACGATACGCAAAACTCTACAGAAACAAGATTTAATAATTATTTATTACGATTGAAGCAGACGTCTTAAATTCTCAGATGAAAAAAAAAACAATTTTCAAAGAAAAGGGCACATTTAAGTAATCAATATTTTTTCAGAAATGAATGTTTACCTGGATGAAAACAGAAAGATTTAAATTAATATTTTTCATAGTCTTAATACTTTAATAAAATTATTCTTGCTTCATTTTCACTGACAACTCTAATCCCGAATGTCCAACTCATCAGAAGAGTGACTATTCATTAATTACACATTCCCCGAATCCTAACATCCGTAATTGATTTAATTAAGGAACGGAAGTCTCTTTCGATACTATTTCCTACAAATTTAGAAATGTATTGTTAATTGGAATGAGGATACTTTTCTAATTAGTTTCACGAGGGGTACTTAAATATATATGTTCAGAAGAGCAAAAATTTTTTTTTTCTGTGCTACAAACGAAAACAAATTCTTAAAAAGGCTCAGTAATTGCAATTCTTCCGGTAGCTGAAGGTTTCTTGATATCTTCTTTATAATGTGTCAGATTTATTGTATTTTCACTAAAAAAATGTATTTATATATCTGCCGGCTTCCTGGCTTAGGGGTAACATGTCTTCCCCGTGATCTGACCGCCCCGGGTTCCATTCCCGGTTCGGGCATGACTGTTCTTCTGTGTTCTATCTGTCAGATGTGTGAATGTGCCCCCCCCCCCTGTAAAAAGGGTTGTTAAAGCGAATGGGATGCATGAAGTAGCTAAATCCTACTCTTGGTCCTAGTCGGCACTAATTCAAAACATGAGAAGCTCAATCGGCTTAAAATCGCTGAAGAACTGTCAGCGCTCTTGTCCAGGGCAAGTGCTCTTAGTGACAACAACATTTATACATCTCAGAACATACTTTAATTTAAATCCAAAACTCTAAACAATCATTATAACACTGCATCTGAAATCAGAAGTATACAAATTGTTTTTATACTATAACCTATGTAGATATTTTTGATTGATGTATTATAATAAATTCTCATCTCCTGAACTAGTATAATTTTATTCTTTAAAACACCGATGATTAACATCAATATAATCATCATGTAAATAACGATTTCTAATGATGAAATTACACGTATTATGAAATTTGAGAATTATATTACTACACTAATAAGTATTTACAAGGTTTCCACTCCACATATTGTATGATAAACGTATAAACGTTCAGTGGGAACTTCAATTTTCTATATTCACAGCATGCAAAAAAAAAAAATGTGGAGAAGTTTCCTTTAAAAATTCGTGTTCATTATAAGTTTTATTAAGTTGCAAACAACTTGCTTATATATCATTTCCTTTAGATATGATTCGTGATATAATTATTTCAATTTATTAAGATATTTAAGACAACTAGTTTTTCTTTTCTTGTGGATAATATCCGTAGAATTTCTATTAGAAAATTATAACAGATATATTACTTTGAGATAAAAATTTCACTACGAATAAAGTTACGTGTTCGGCTATCTAATGAGTGTTTTTATCCAATAATTTGCTTTCAGAGCAGAATATCAGGATTATATAAATTGAAAACTAAGGAAACCCTTGACATCTCGCTATGAACATTTGTAAGAAATGATAGAATACCTCAAATCATTGTTATTGAAAATAGTGTATAATACTTGAAACTATGCAAAACATTCCAAAGATGCCAAAAAAGGAAAAGCTCCTGAATACTCATGCAAAATTTGAAATGGTGGATTATTAAAAATCTTCTATTTGTTTCTTTAATAACTTTAATTATCAACGTATATTCTATTTTGAGGGTGTTTCTTCTTTTTTACGTATACCAGACTTAAAACATTACGGACTTTTGATTTGTGACTATGTGATGCTATCATGAATTCTTTTTGTATATTCGAGTGATTTAAGCTACTAAAATGTAAATCAAAGATCAAAATCTATCGTTGTATTAAATATCTGTTTTAATTTCTGTTTCTACGTACGATCTCACGGAAAGATAAGTTTGAAGTTATGAGGGATCCGGATAAAGTTAACGAACAACGTAGATCTAACATCGATGGAAGGCATTAAAATTCGTGTTTTAATGCAATAACTTACGATTTTTTTACTTTTATTTATAATTATTTTTTTTTTCGATATTTGTGTTAATTTTTTGATGCACTTACAACTATTGAGAAAATAAAATATAACAAAGGGACTTGTAATTTTAAAAAATAAGACCATATATTTTGATGCCTCTCCACATTTTATACCTTTATGAGTCCGAAAGAAAAACATTTTGAAATTACACGCCTGCAAGAATGGAAAAATTAAAATAACGGAGCGAGTAAAACAAATAAAAATTCGTAATGTATCCTCATGCTATAATTGCACTTACCATCAAACTTCGGACAGTAACGGCTAACTGAAAGTTTGCCTTTCTGTCTATCTATTCTCGTGCCTAGGAACATCGTAGCTCAAAAATACAACAAGCTATAGGCATGGAATTATTCCCACAGTTTTATCACAAGAATTGTAGATGTATGGAACGCTTTTAACCAGTTTATCATCTTGTTAACTGTTTGACTAATTATATGTAGAAGAACTCTCTTGCTCAAAAACACTAGGTGTGTGTGTGTGTGTGTGTGTGTGTGTGTGTGTGTGTGTGTGTGTGTGTGTGTGTGTGTGAGAGAGAGAGAGAGAGAGAGAGAGAGAGAGAGAGAGAGAGAGAGAGA
>JAOUZG010016587.1:12736413-12788900 GCA_026289955.1 Argiope argentata | reverse complement strand
GAGAGAGAGAGAGAGAGAGAGAGAGAGAGAGAGAGAGAGAGAGAGAGATTTTAGTAAAAAAAGGAGGACACACACCTTTAAAATGCTCATTCATTTTCCCTCATTATGAACAGAAAACCTACCATATTATGGAAATATACTAAAAGGGTCAACACTCATATCTATAATATTTTACGATATTAGCTTTCATTTAACAGAAATAATAAAGTAAACAAATAGAGGTAGGTCTTATCCCTGTTTCCACGGAAGATGCTTATATGTATTAATATGTACACATTTGTAGGAATACATATTACATGTATGTATACAATACACGATGATTATTAACCAAGTCAATTAACAAAAGCTATTAGTTATTACATGAATCAAAATGGTACATATATCTAAATTCCGAATAACCTGTAAGTAAAATGATAAGAAAATGTTTGAGGTAAATAACTAAGATTTTTCAAAGTAAATCCCCCCTTTCAAAGGCATTTTGATGATTTCATATAAAAAAATAATATTTAATATTGCTGTTTAATTAATTTCATTTTAAAACCAATCACACACTGGTGAATTTAAATAATATGCTGAAAGAATCAAAACTGAACAGCACTACTATATTATACTAGCTCCTCTCTTGATGCAAAGTAACGCTTATATTTGGAATCCATCTCATTTCTTCAAAGAGAACCCCTATTATTAGCAAATAATGATGTATCCAAAAGAAACATTTTATCGCAAATAAAGTTTTGATTAAATAAAACAGTTGAACATTTAAGAATCGCTCCGAAAAACCTGAAAGAATTCAAAAAATCAGAAATTTTGGTAGGGCAATAATAATGCTTTAAGCAGAGAAAATTACTTACAGAATGCAATAAGTGAAATAAATTCTTCGAAATACACCTACTTTTTTAATATCGGCTCAATTTATCGGCAAAACATTTTTAAATCAAATAAAAACCAAGAATTTTATCAAGTTTTTTTACAAAGAGTATTTCTGCCAAAGAACTCATCAAATGAATCCTTATCAGAAAGCAATCTATTGCATACATCGTTTTCTGTTGTCAGGTATTTCAAAATGAAATCAAACTATCATCTAATTTCGTCAGTTAGAGAAGCCAGATTTTCCCCCCTAACTGGCTGAAATGAAATGATTTTCTTCTTCTTGTTGTTCTTTTTTCCCCCTGTTCTTATTTCTGTTGGTTCTTTCAATGCAAATAAGGAAAGATATGAAGGCATTTTTTGATGTATTTCAATGGAGTTATTTAAATTTGAACTTCTTTTTAATGATGAATTTCTTAGACGAAAGATGCATCATTCAACGACCTAAACAGCGTAAAATCTGAAATTTTAATAATTCTGATTGATATTTATCCTATGTCGCTTTACAGAATGGAAGTGTTTAGATAAGTGATCCAGCATTGTTCTCAAAAATGCTAAATATTAATTCTTCTATAAAGTTGAAATAAAAAATAAGAGATATGAATTTAATTTAAAAAAACACGGCAGATTTTTTTATAAAACACGAGTTGCCGTTTTCTCTTGTTTGCGCTTTCTTAAAATGAATGCTAAAAGCTCAAGATCCTCAAATTATAAAAAAGAAGAAGAAATGGAGTCGAAAATTTTGCTTTATTTAAATTTGAACCTTTTTTGATGATAGAGTTCTATGATTTAAAATGCAGCATTCAAGGGCCTAAACATGGCATTAAATAGTGACTAAAATTATTTAACAGGTATTTTCTAGGAGTCGTTTTGCACAAAGAGAGTTCCAGCGAATATGGATATTTAACATCTCTATTTACGTTAAAATCAAAAGATTAAATATTAATCGCCATTTCATTAATGCGTCATACAATATTAAATTTCAAAAATACTTTTCCGCTCTCTACTTTTTCCTTTCCTTTCTTTTCTCATCATAAACAAAAAGGCAGTAAAAGTTATTTTATGAAATGAGGTAAACAAGGAGGAAAGAAATTTTGCGTGTTTTCTAAAAGCATTGTGGGGTGTTTTTACTTTAAAAAGGACTTGTTTGCCTCTTCACATCCTTTATAATTCCTTTCCTTTTTTTGTATATGTTTTTGAAATTTGAACCATATGTCTTCATTAAGATTTTTTTTAAAAAAAAAGTTAAGAAAACAGAGACATAAATGCACGTATATTTTGTTTAAATATTATTTTTCCGGGCACCGAATTTTCGAATTTTTTTGTAAAATCTTTTACAGTATTCAATTTCTCTTAAAATCATGAAGCAAATAGTTTCAGAATAAAAAATTATTCCATCAGGAATAAAAAATTATTACACTGCAAATTTTTAAAAGAAAGGATTTAAAAAATAAAATGAAATTTATTGATTTTTATGAAATGAATTACTTCAACTTAAGTAGGGTTTTATAAATGTCTTTTTTATATCAGTCTAAATGTAAGCATGATTGTCTTTTTTCAAAGAATTTTTATTTTTATTTTCAAAAGTTATTATGAATATAGATCCTCAAGACAGCATACACGGCTACATAAGTGTACTTTTAAATTTTATACTTATGTTCAAACTACTTTTTTTTTATAAGTGAGAGCACATAATTTTCAATACACTTGTTTTATCTTTGATTTTGGTTTCTCTTCAATTCTTCAGACGCTTTCTCGACTTAAATTGTATTCGATTTAGGAAATAAAATAATTCCTTAATAATGGAACAATATCTTAATAATTCGCAAATTCGAAGGGGAAAAGGTTAACAGTATGCATTAATTTGTTTGTTATTTTTTTCTATTAAGCTCGCAAAGATATATATTTCATTTGTGAAGACACAATATTTTAAAATACAAAGCAAACGAACAAATAAATAAATAAATAATAAAAGGATGGAAAAGATTCAAATTTAATTTAAACATATAATAACTATGCTTGCAACAAAATACACTTGTATTAATATTATAAAATATTTAAAAAACATATTTAATATAAGACAATGCAAGTAAGTTTCACTTATGACTTAAGAAAAACGGCTGCAATAATAAGAATAATAAAACTATAACTCCCCTGAGAATAAAATGGATTCCAATCGTTTGAAGTTTACTATGCTTTTGTTTAAGCTCTCTTACATTTCATGATCTAATATTTATAAAGAGAAAAATAAGAAAGAACTCTTGCGCTTTTCTATCATAAAATCTTTTGGGCTCTTTCAAATAATAGAAGCTTATGGAATTCTTTGCAAGAATAACATTGATCCTCAAGAAAGATCATAAGAAATAATAGAATTTAGTAAAGATATAGAACACAAAACTCTTGTCATATATTTTCGATTGCAGATATAAAAGATCTTTTGTTTTAATACACAATTTTATTTTATCGTATTCAACATTTAATTATTATAACTAATTAGAACATATCTAGCTCAGTTTTCAATATTTTTAAAAAATAAAAAGGACCATATATATATATATATATATATATATATATATATATATATATAATGTTTCAAATTTTCAATCGTTAATAAAATGCTTTTTATTCATCCACTCAAGTTCAAGTAAATTTTTTTTAAAACTTGTAGTGGATGACATTTGACTTTAATACAGTTTTTTCTGTACTAATTCATACATTTTTTATTAATTAATTAAAAACTAACCTTATATCCAAAAAAGTAACGAATTCAATTCGCTTTTTATTGCCATATTTTACTTAAAAATTTTTTATTTTAAGTAGATAATTATGAATGACAATTATCTTGTTAGAGATTAAACCATACTTTTTATATAAATTTCTGAATGCCTACAAATTTTAGCTTGCGATAAGATAACAATATTGATTATATTTATATATTTTAAATTCTGAAATAATAGATCGGCAAGCAAGCTAGCAATTAAATTTATTTTCATTAAATTTTGAAAAATATCATACCACAAATTATTAATTTCTTATGATGTTTTATATGCATATATAAAGAACGTTTCAAGACTTATTAACATTTAAAAGAAAGAAATTTAGAAGTTTGATTGCTTTTGATAGCTTCGATTATATATCTGTTTCCCAAATTTTGATGATTTGTATCAATTACAATAATTATTACAATTTTTTTTCTAAGAAATCTTCCATTCAAATAAAATTTATAAAGAAACCCTTTAGTGACATTTAATTTAATGTAGAATTCTATTCTAGCCAATATTTTCCTTTAAATTAGTGAAAAAATAAATTATGTAATCAAGACATTTATTATTTTTATTTTAATTGTAAGAAAGCACTCTTTATGTCACCTTCAAATGGTGACACTGGCCAAACAAACAGAATATAAGTTTAAAGGAACCACAAGCTCTATAATTTTTACATAAAAAAGTTTATTTCTGGCAATATAAAAAGGAAAAAGTAAAAAAAAATTAAAAATTAATGAATTCTTCCTTTCATCTTAAAATTTTGTACCCTTGATGAAATTCGTTTGTCTTGATGATTGCACACTTTTTTAAAACTTACAAAATTTAATTATCAATTAATCATTAATTAAATTAAATTTTAATTGATTCCTCGATAGTTGTGCAGGATAAAGGCATGTTTGAGAAAAAATTGGTCCCAATATTAAAGTATATATAATGAAATATATAAAATAAATGAAAAATTCTGGCGTTATACATTCTAACAAGAGTGTGCATTTTCTTAAAAAGTGCATTTTTTAAAATTATAATTATAATTTATTTATTTTTCTCCTTAACTACAACTAAAATATTTATCAGCTACACTAAACAAGATAATCCTAGATTAATCATATAAATCACACAGTAGGCATTATTGGCTGTTAAAATGGGGAAGATAATTTGCAGGATACAGCAGAATTACAGATGACTGGTATTATTGGCTCACACTCTCCCTATATATATATATATATATATATATATATATATATAATATCCAAGTTTTCAATCGTTAATAAAATACCTTTTATTCATCCACTCAAGTTCAAGTCAATTTTTTAAAACCTGTAGTGAATGACACTTGATGTTAATACAGTTTTTTTAAATACTAATTCATTTATTTTTTATTAATTAATTAAAAACTAAACTTATCGCCAAAATTCTTCATTTCCCTACGGCCTAATAAGTAACGAATTCAGTTTGTTTTTTCCCTGCGCTAATGAAGCTAGACTTAACATGTTTTTGCCCGATTATTTCAAACGATTCTGTTTATTTTCTTAATATTTGATGCCTTTAAAATCAAGAATTGTTAATTAATTGATTTTTAGGGTTCATTTTGAAGAACTTTTGAATTGAAATAATACAGAATAAAGAAAATTAAAATTTTCTAATCTATATTGTGTTGCCCTAACCGGCGTAAAAAAAATTCACGCATTTCACGTTGCCACACTTGTTGAAAATTAGTGCTTGCATAGTTTTTCATTTGGTCAATTATTGCCCATAGTTAGTCAATTATTTATAGTAACTGTAACTAGCAAGCCAGGATAGCCTGGTTGGTAGAGCGTTGGACTTGCATCCCTTGGGCTGCGGTTTCTAACACGTCAGCCAAAGACTATCCGTCCGTGATGTACGTTATTATATCTGTCGTGGTCCCAAAGTCCTCCATGTCGAGAGTAATACTCATCCTTCCGCTGTAAAGCGAAACACGAGAAAATCAACTGTAATTATTTAATAAAATGGAACTAAATTTAAAATTTTCTTTGTTAACCTAAGTAGTAATTGATTTAAAAAATTTACTTTTTATATTGCTTGTTTTTGCTTAAAATAAATATAATAAATGCTTCTTTAAGAATAACGTACATTACACCTCGAATATTTAAAAATTTATCTAGTCTGTAAAGGTGCAAAAATGATATTAGGTGTATGGGAATCATTGACATAGAGAAGGCAAATGATACCCGGGGGAAAATAATATTTTTTCGCCTCTTCTCGTCATATATAGCATTGCTGGTGTAAATGATGTGTGGGACGTGATACCAGTTTTTCGCCTTCCCGTCATATTGGGTTTTCAAAAGTGACACAAACGTAATAATTTTTTTCGTGGTGCGACTGAAATCGGAAGCAAGGAACATCCATACCTCTTCAGCCATTCCACCCCCATTGTTCAGTATGTGTTCAGTTTCTAAGAGTCGGAAATATAGCAGAAGCATGACCATTCTTTTGCAAACAAGAGTCAGAAAATGGGATTTTCCACGGGCTTAGTAGATGGTTGCTATGAAATGGAATATTTTCTACATAGAGTTTTAAATTTCGGATTTTATTCAAAACTGTATTTGGTTGGTTTCGCATTCAGTTTAACTCTAAAGAAATGAATCACTTTTCTGGTTATAAATGTATGCCGTTATATAAGAAGTATTGATAAAATCAGTTTTAATTCCGCATTTTCTTAAAGAGAATCTTATAGAATTTGTAATGAAGATATCAAATTTACCTGTTAGAATAATGGTGGGACATGTCTGTAACTACCCTTGCTTTTATATTTTTAAAACAAAGCTGCTTTAAAAACATGTCTTTTTTGTATCAAAAGGAAAGAAAACAGTGTCTATGTTCAGACATTGCTAAATACTTTCAACCTTTTGCCCTCGGAAAAGTAATTCAATGTATAATTATTCACTTCACACACTTTATTATCATACCAAAATATAAATACATACGATTGTTTTAAGTTGAATTTCCCTGAAAAAATGCATCTACATCTTTATACCATTCTTTTAGAGCTCTCAACAGTTAAAATTAAATTCATGAAATGTCAAAATGATGCACCATATTTAATAGTGGGTGAGAGGCACCATCACAGCACAAAGGGTTAAATGCATTCTTAACAATAAATACGACTCAAAGAAACATTTGCAACAGCTGGCAGTCTGTACTTTTTTATATGAATAACCAATGCGACGCTCCTTGGAAACCTTTTTCCAGACAAAAGCAACACAGCAACTTCACACATCACTTCCACCAATGCCGCAACACGAAAAGCGTCGTGTCTCCCATCTATCAAAAGGGAGTTCGAGCCTTGATTATGAAACTGAATTTAAGGAATCCATAGATGAGCAAAGCGACATGAAATCCTTTTTCTTTTGAGATCGATGGAACCGAGGGGGAGATAGTGATGTGACGCTGAGGAACGAAAGAGGAGGGAGAAGCAAATGCGTCATCTATCATCGAGGTTTTGTCCCTGCTCTTTGTTACCAAACGGGAGATGGGGACATCCGTGTTTATTCACCATGTCAAAAACATTGTTCACTAGATGGCTTCCACCCTATCTGGAGACACTGAATAGGTTTCCTGGCATCGACCAGCTTTTCAATTTGGTGCTGATTGACTACCAAATAGCTATCAAACGAGCGATGTTCCATACCTAATTTTTCCATCTTCTATTTGCATTGAATTTATATTAACTTTTGCTTTTTACTGCTACAATTATTCATATTCATTCTGTTTGAGAATACAGAAGAAATATTATGCGGTTCATATTATTAGAGATTAACTGGTGGCTTAGTTTAATCTAAAGGAATTTTAAAGTTTGTCACAGGGTTTTGCTTGTTTTTCGGTACTTTGGTGTAACTGGAAATGTCAAACATTTTCGAAGTCAGAGCGTCTTCATATGGTGTAATTTTTGAGAGATAAATTTAACAAAATTAGAGAGATAGTGAAAAATTTGAAAGATGATGCAGAGAGAGAGTTCGAATCAAATATGATCTTCAATGTTTGTAAATAAAGGATAATACGATGTCAAATCTTAATGGTGCAATAAATTTTAGGAATGAATCTCAATAAAAAAAACAATAAGCTTGGTCTATCTAGAAGACGCACATTTTTAACTTTAGAATTGATTTAACGATAAGCAAGAAAAAATTAATCATTCTTCTTACAGTAGAATTTATACCTTTACCAGAATTTATAGTGAAAAATTCTTGATAAAGAACACAAATAATTCTTTAATAAAACTTTTTTTTAAAAGATCAATTAAATAGGTAACCTATTCAAAATTAGTTTGGAATATTTTAATTGTCATAAAAGTATCACCAATTCATATCTTTTCCAAGAAAATTCTCAAACTAAATATTATTCTTCACGAGAGTTCAAAAAACTGTTGGATAAAACCAGTTAATCATTTTTTTCTTTTTCTAAAATAGATTTTTTTTAAAATTGCAACCAAAAAATTTTTTAAACAAAAAACTCCAAAATTCTTGTGTATTTTTATCATATTTTATACAAATTTATTAAAAAAGAAAATATGAGCTTGCATTTAACCTTAAATTTCAAATGAATAGAAAGGCTATCAGTATATAGCCATCCTTGTATAGTTAAGTTTATATCTTCATAAGACCCTTAAGCAGCAAAACCTTGGGAATTGCAAAGTGTCTTAGTAGGCATTTACTTTGCCATTAAACGATGGAGCATTTGACAAGAAATAATCCCAATAAATATTTCAATTAAAAAGATAGTAACTGAAAAATCTGTTGAAGAAGAAAAGATTTGACTAGTTTGAAAGATTTTTAACTAGTTTCTTATTTTGTACGAACCTTTTAATTTCCCGATACATAATATATTAATAATATATTTCAATTGCTTCTAGAACTCATTATAATGCCGGCATCCTGGAGCAGAGGTAGCGCGTCTTCCTCGTGTTCTGGGTGTCCCGGGTTCGAGTCCCGGTTAGGACATGGTTGTTCTTCTGTATGCTATCTGTGAGGTGTATGGATGTGCCCTCCTGTAAAAAGGGGCTGTGCAAGCGGATATGATGAATGTGTTGCTAAGTCGTACTCTGCCGTACTTGGGGCTACTTCAGAAACAATAGACGCTCATTCGGCTTAAAATCGCTGACAGAGCTTCTGTCCATGGCTAGTCCCATTAGTAACAGCAACTCGATGTAATTTTTAATAGGATATATAAATATCATTAATTGGTATTTTTATATTTGTGCTATCCATTAGAGAATTTCTATTATTAAATACACTAAGCTACAAATGAACTGAGAAAGATTTGTTTTGAATAGCTTACCATTAAGAATATTTAAAAGGTCACTTTATAAGTGACAGCCTATTGTGGAATCGAGCCATGATCACGAAATAATTCGATAATAGTGCAATTGTGTTGCATATGAATTTTCTTAACATAATATAAAATTATTAAAATAAAATTATCTGTATACTGATAATTTAAATATATATGAAAAAGTTTGCAATATTACGTCTATACTTTTGTATTCTCAGCTCTTGTTTTAAAAAGAAATTAATTTTTTGAAGTTTTTTCCCCCAACGAATGGTCTTTAAAATTTCATTACTCATATGGAACAAAAAATAAGCAAGTTTAATTCTAAATAAAACAATTTTAAGTGACATTACATGATAAATTTTATTGTGATATGCGTATGCTCTCATTTATGGGTGTGTAAACAGGGACTTAACAATATTTAAATTTAAAAACAAACTTAAA
Organism: Argiope argentata; assembly: GCA_026289955.1. Taxonomy (NCBI): domain Eukaryota; kingdom Metazoa; phylum Arthropoda; class Arachnida; order Araneae; family Araneidae; genus Argiope; species Argiope argentata. The sequence continues at coordinate 12,779,517 of JAOUZG010016587.1, read as the reverse complement.
AAATTCTCCATACTTTTTGAGTTACAATGTTTTTGAAATCGGAATTTAAATGTAAGTTATCAAAATAAGAAAATGCATGTAACATGTTATTCTAATATAAATAAAAATCATGCAAAGAGGCCTTTTTGAAATTGGCATGAAATGTTAGATTCAAAAATTAAAAGGCTAAAAACAATTATCTTAAGATTATTATTATCACTAGAGGATAGATGTTGGATTAAGTAAGTTTATTTTTATTATCAATTCTTCCTCCTCTATAAAGCAGTTCTTTGATTTTGTAAGTCAAAAGCATAACCATTGTTTTAGATAGAGGTTTAAAGAAAAGAAAACCGTTCCATTATTGACATTTTAAGTTAATGGACATTAATGGATACTTATTTAAGTTAATGGATACTTATTTAAAATGTGACTAGGCAATGAAAATCGATGCCATTTGCAATCCAAATTTTAATTAGAATATAATTTAATTAAAACCTTATTAAAAATGAAAAACTATTAAAAATTAAAAGTTATTTATTAAACTTAATTAAAAGCTAAATTTTAACATTTTGTTAAAATTTAGCTGTATAAACTAGTTAATAAGTGAGAAAATATTAATTGTTCCTATTCCTGTTAATCATTATATTTCGATTAATTTGTGTTTTAAAATAATAGAGACAGTTATCTTCAACCTTTTAAGCTTGCTTTTACAAAGAATTCACAATCTTTCAATTCCAATAATAAGGGTTTTGCAATTTCTTGCTTATTTCTATATTAGGATTTAATATTTCGATTTGAAGCAAATCGAAACAAAAGTTACATCTTAAATAACCTTCTAGAGTGTTCTATTTTTAACTATATGTTATGAAATCTTAAATGATAAAAAAGATTAAAATAAATAAAATATTGTTCTGTGGCTTTTACTTCTCTGCTTAGAAACTCTCATATCTACAGGAAATATGCATTATTTTCGAAATAATTCTTACAACTTTTCGAATAAGTTGGAAGTGCCAGATTTATCTTTCGAGTAGCTTTTCATCTTTTTCTTCTACTTCTCGCACGTGATTCGAATTCTTGAAGTTTTCTGGAAAAAAATTGAAAAGGCGGAAGTGATAAAGAAATAATAATCCGATTTTTTTATTGTTTCTCGATAAGCTTTCTTTTATGCTTACGTGTAAGAGATATTTCAGAATTCACTTTTAAGATAGAAAGCAATTCATAGATTCTATTAGCTCTTGATATCTTTTTGAAAAGAATAAAAACGTAAATGGAAGTATAAATATTTCTTTGTCTCAAGTACTACCTAGCAATATAAAAACATCTGTCAGATTGTCAGTCTAGATTGCTTTATTTATTTTGATCTCATGTATTATAAAAATGTATAGTAACCATTTGCCAATTTTTTATAGTGTTGTCTGGTTTGTTTTTGAAAGGAAATGTGTAATTTATTAGGTAATACTTTTAGCATGGGTGTCTAGTAACAGTCTATTTATGTAAGATATTTTATCCATTAATATTTCACTATACTAAAAGATATGATTTAGGATATATTTGAATTCATATAATATTTGTATTTATATTCTCATGCTCTAAACGATTCCATAAAATTGAGCCCACATAAATATTTTATCTTCTGACCCTTCGTTTTATTTGGCCCTAAAAGGAAATAAAGATTAATACTTTTTTATTTGCATGCCTCGCGCGACTGGTATTAATTGTATTTTAATAAATTTATTGTGAACAAATTACATAAATATAGAATATATTCTGTATTTATGAAGTCTATAAAAATCTTTTTTTAATATATCTAGTAGCTTTCTTTCTTCACTGAATTTCTTTTCGAATTGTTTATTATCGGATTAAAGAGGGATAAAAATACAAAATTTTACAGAATTTTCTTATAAATATCTTTGTTAATGTTATTTTCAGTTTTAATTTATTTATATGAACTTCATATATTAAACAGCCTTTTTAAAGGCAATTATAATGCAATCAAATATTTCATACATTTGAAGAATAATTTTTATATTTCAGCTTGTTTATTGAATATTTTTATAAAACATGGCTTATAATTATTCCAGATCCAAAATTATTGACGCTTTCATTAAAACATTTAGGAATTTTAGCTGCAATTTATTATTCTGAATTTAAAAAAAAATTTATGTAATAAACTTCGTATTACAAATTGTAATTTTCCTGTCTGCTCAATAATGCAGTTGAAAAACTGCTACAGAAAAATTTTGAAGCATTTGATAGCTTCAAATTTCTATCTTCACACCGAAAATTGAATTTAAGCTACCAGATATTAATGGAACAAAGGTTCAAGATCATTAAAAGGTAATGATAATTTGACCACCAAACTTGAACGATATTTAATGGTTTTTATTTATTTTTTACGCTAAATACGGCTTTTAAAAGGGGGCTGGAAAAATTTTGGTTATTTTTCATTTCAAATCATACAGAAATTTTCAAAGATAGGAAGAACCTTTATTTAATTATTAATCGTGAGTTAAAAATGTCATTGAAATCTTCACTATCAATAGGACATCAGTTTGGAGAACCTATTCTGAAATACTTAAAATATCTATTTCGTTATTGTGGCAAAAATATAATAAGAAATAATTTTTCTACTCGAATAAATACTGGAACAAAAGACAAATGTAAGTTACTTGACCAGGTACTCCACAACAATTTTTTTATAATTTTGAGACTGTGTTTCTTCTTAATTTGCAATTATTTTCATTTAAGTAATCAGTGCGAGTTTTTAAAGCATTACATCTTAGTTGCTTCTTTTTGTTCATACATTTGATGACTGCTTTTTTTATCTGGATTTTTTTCTAGTTCCGTTTGATATATCTAAACCTAAAAAAGATTCGCCTATGAAAGTACTTGGAATAGCAATTCCCCATTCAGGAAAGTCATTCTGTGGTCTAGCATAATCAAGTCAGAAATAGAACGCAAGAATGACATATGACTTTTTAAAGGGAAATATAAAATTTATAAAATAATAATCTGGACTTGTTCTGTTTCACAAATCTGGAATTTTGAAAACGATTTTATCCTTAATTCCTAATTTGTTAATTTTGAAATTTTGTTGAGTATACTCTCAATGATAATACACTATTTAAATATTTTAAGAATTATCAGTGAAAAGATTAGTTTAATTTTCATTAAATACTAACTGCGCTTCTCTGTATGGAATTTTAGAAAAAAGAATATTTCAAGTTTCTGTTAGATTTAAAGCAATAAATTATAAGTTAAATTCAAAGAAATTGAGACTAATTAAATAAAAAAAACTTACTAAATTGCACATAAATTTTTTTTGTAAATTATTTTCTATTAAATTTATTATTAATTATGTCCTTAACCTTCCTTATTAGTATTTTTATTCTACAGTTGGCAAATCAATTGCATATTATGATATAGATTAAGCACTTGTTTCAACAATTAACAAATCAATTGCATATTGTGATATAGATTATGCACTTGCATTTATAACCAGAAGCGCAATACATTTGCTCCAATTACTATCAATTCATCATTCATATCACCAATTACTATCAATTCATCTAGTGCTAAAGTTTAAAATTAAAAAGAAGAGCGGAAATAATTATTTTACAGATAATGTGGCTATCTACAGGATTTTTTAGAGGACTAAAATTAAAAAGAAGAGCGGAGATAATTATTTTACAGATAATGTGGCTATCTATGGGATTTCTTAGAGGACTATAAATGAATGACTGCATGTTTAAATATTTTCCTGTACCTTTCATGCCTGAAGATTTTTAAAAATTAAGATTTTTGAGATACTTTCTAATATTCAATAAATTATTCCCGCTCAATTTGGATTGATCATGGTGTTTTAGAAATACACGATCAGTGTCAAATATTCTTATTGAAAAAAGGAAACTTATCCGAAAACAATTTTAATTTCGACTTTTAAGAAACTGAATAAAATAAAGATATAAACGAAATATTACGTATAATAACTACTCTGTAAATTTGGAAATATATAGAAGGCTATAAGCAACGGTAACTTGAAAAACTTATTTGTACCTGTTTTTTAAGTACAGAAACAGATCAATGAAATTAAATAACTTCAGTTTTAAATACGTTGCTTCATTGTGCAAAAAGTGGTGTTTTCTGTTTATCAATTAACTTTAGAATTATTTAAATTGACATAAGTAATGGCATTTGGTGTGCTAGCCAACAATAGAGTTTTTAAATAATAATCTTAATGAGGCTCAAAAATAAGGACTATGATGATGAACTGAACGGCATTTATCTTTTTATTCTGTTATCCCTAATTTAAAAGAAATTAACATACATTCTTTGAAGAATAGGAGAATGAAAAAAATGGTAACGATTCTCTCGAAGTAAGTTGATCGTAAAACAATAAAATAAAGTAAATAGCATTTCGGACTAATAATGCATTTTTTATTTTGTTTCATGGAAGAACTACATTTATAAGAATGAAGTTTACATCAAAAATCCTACAAGGAATAAAACTGTCATCTATTCATGATTTTTAAAAAATTGTTCTCAAGGTAAACATACCATTTGAACGGTTGTTTTCGCATGCTTTAATCTTCCTCAGTAGATTCCAAATCAATGAATTTGATGTGCATGAATTGTTTCAACTTTATAATTAACCGGAAAATTATTTCTTTCAACGAAATCTAATCGCCTATAATTGTAATAAATTTTTCATCCAAATCCTTTTAAATACATATCTATATTTCTTTTATATGTTTGTTTATTTTTCAATAAATTTCTGTCCAAAAAGGAATAAATTAAAACAATAGTACTGAAAGGTTTAAATTTTGAAAGAAAGATGGAAAACTCAAATATCGCTTCGATCTGTGTCTAGTGCTGATGTTAACAAACGGAATAAAATCAAACGAGGCGTTTGCTGATTTCTGAAGCCAACAAGCGAAGCAAACTTAAACTATACTGAAGCAAGTTTAAATAGCAGAATAGAATTCATCGAAAAATCGCGATTAACTTTTGGAAGAACAATTTCGTTCAATGGGCAATAGCGAAATTAATCACCCAGTAATTTAAAGAGCTATTAAAACAATTGCCCCAATGCATTCAAACCTTTTAATTTGTGAGTTAATATTTCTTTATTGTGTTAACGCCTTTTTCCGGCTAGAAATTCCAGTTCATGAAACTAATTTTTTTTTTCAAGCAACTGCATGGAAAGATTTAAGCATCGAAAGAAAGAGCGGAACTTTCAGAGAACTTAAATATTTGTCTAGTACTGATAATGACAGATGGAATAAAGTGAAACCGTGCATTTGCTTCGGCGCTGAAACAAATAAATCTATCGATCTCAGGTTGCGTATTTCTCTGAATGATCCAATGATAGTTTTCGTTGACCAATATTCATCGGGGTTGAGCGAAAGTCCAGTTCGGATGTCCGATCGAGTGGCATCCCCGTCATGGTAGTTAACTTATTGATTAGAAAGTGTGCGAAACGGACTCCAAACATTCATCCCAGAAATGGTGTTGCGGAAAACACCAAACTCCACCCCTGATAAAAAAGACACGCCCTCGTCGAACGCATGCGCCATAAAGGGGGCCCGCTCAACCACTGCAGATGAAGAGGAGAGGGTGTCCTCATTCAAAGATTTGGGACATGCGTGTCTCAAAGAAACTTACTTTCCAATGGTTTAGAGTGGGAACCTTAAGAGCATATGCGATTCTAAGATATATCAAATATAACATTTGATGTTTTAGCATTTGTTGGGATAGAAAATGTTGGGACAGAAAACTAACTACCCGAAAATAGAAGTTTTTAAACTTTTTTCCATCAGTGACCCTTTAGAGGGGGGAATGAAATTCGGGAACATAAATAAAAAACAAAATGAACAAATGAAATAATAATTGATCATCTGTAGAAGAATCGTAATTAACAACATTCTATTTACTATTATTCATAACAGATGAATTTCAATAAAATGTTTTGATTAAGTCAGCTTTTTGCTAAAAAGCAATAAAAAAATCTTACAAAAACATGTCTTGATAAATTGTTCATTATTCTCGTATTCTGCTTGGTGATTTTGCTTTGGGTACTGATTCACTTCTTTAGAAACTGGAGACAAAGCATTACATAAAATTATTTGTCTCTAATGCCCCAAAATTTAAGAATAAATTAAAGGTAAATAAAAAGTATCAATTAATGGTACGTAAAGAAATGTCCTGTTAAAAACTATTCAAAAAAATTTTGATAATATTTTCAAAGATAGGAGAAAATTTTAAAACATCTTTGCTCAAAAGTGTCAATGAAATTCATACTAATAAGGAAGTTTGGTAATTCCAGTATTATTCTAAATAAGCCATAATTTAAGAAATTCTTGCTTGAAATACACAAACTTGTTAATAATATATATTAAAAACATTACTGAAGAACTCAAAATTTAAATATTTAAAATTTATGCTTAATATCGTAGATATACAGCAAACCTCATTCGATTTAGTCTCTGCTTTTATGGCTTGATTTTGCATCGATCGATTAATAAAGGAGCAATTAAATTTATTTAAGGAAAGGATGTATTTCATTCACTTTGCCTGGAAGTTTTGAATAATTTCTCTTAGGAAGATGATAAAAGGAATAAAGCCGAGTAAGAAATAAAAATTGAGTAATCTATGTTTCTATTAAACTTGTCAGTGCTGCTCAGTTTAGAGATGACAGGGAGTCGACAGCACATACTGTCTATTTTATGAAGAAATAAGAAATATTTAAAAAATTAAAATGAAGATTTATTCGTCACTCTCAAGTTTTAAGGGCATTTGGCTGTTATTTAAAAATGAAGTTTGAAAAATTAGTTAAGTATTCATATTCCATTGATCAAAGATAGAATAGACGGCTTACTGGCACAGAGGTAGCGCGTCTTCCTCGTGTTCTGGGAGTCCTGGGTTCATGTACCGGTTCGGGCATGGTTGTTCTTCTATGTGCTATCTATGAGATGTGTGACTGTGCCCCCCGCCCCTGTAAAAAGAAGTTGTACAAGCGAGTGTGTAGCTAAAGTCGTACTCTTGACCCTAGTTGGCGCTACTTGAAGCACGAGACACAATCTTCGGCTTAAAATCTGCTGATGTATCAGCGGAGCTTGTCCGTGGCAGATGCCATAAGTAACAACAGAGATAGAATATTATTCTTTCGTTTTAAGTTTGCAAGTCTACATGAAATGTGTTAAAAGTTTTCTTGTGTCTACAGGAAAAAAATATACTTTAAGCACAGATATATGTTGATAAGGAGATCAAATATGCTTATTAAAATATATGCGAGAGTTAGAATGCTTGAACAAAATCGAAAAAAAGTAACGATTTTCTTTAACGTTTGGAAGCTATTTTAAATTTCAAAAATGAATAAATCTTGTGTAATTTATTTATAAATTGTCTTTAGCATGGTTAAGGATCTTCTAGGAAAAGATTATATGAAATGAAATTCTCTGTTCTTTTAGATGCTTGTGTCACTCATTAAAAAGCGTTTTTGATAATATTTTTTTTTACTTTATGCTATTCTTAATTCTGGTTACGTGAAATTCTCTGAATCAGACTTGAATGCAATTGCTACTTTTAACGATAATCTTGTAACTACTTAATATTAGTTTAAATATACACATATTTAAATAAATTTCGACCAGAAATTGCATAACCTAAGGTTTTATAGTTTTACGTCCAAAATAATTTAATACTGCCATTCCCATTCATTCACCTTTCTTAAGGATGCTCACGGTTTTATCAAACAAAATGTAAATAAATCGAAAATATCATCTATTTTAACAAATTAAATAACCACAATATGTATTTCAATAATCGCTCCAATTCTATTTACTGCTTTGATGTAAAATGAAACAAACTTTAGACAGTTGTGAGAAATCTTACCCACCCAAAGTTTGTTTTACACCTTCACTAAATAACATAGCACGATATTTGTAATTAACTAATAATAGCGCAATATTTTGTATAGTATTTGTATTTGTTAAAATTATAGCACCATATTTTTATATTGTATGGTATTTGTATTTGTTACAAATACTCTCCTTTGCATATCCTTTTCGAGAAAATATTATGGACAACAATTTTCGAAATAGCTTTCGCATTTATAAGAATGTTGCAATTTTTCAGACTGTTCAAAAAATAATTGCTATAATTAACAAATATTTTCTTTTCTAAATACTCTAGTTTCACCATTTATTAGCCTAATTGGTTTATTTTTCAAACTTGTTACTGACTCTTTTCTCTCTAAGAAATATTTAAAAATTAAAATTAAGGTTTATTCGTTAAAATTAAAAACTCTATTTTTTAACTTCTTTTTTCGAAGACTGCTTCAAACATTTATGGTAAATATATGAGGGCTGAAATCTTTTAAGAATATTATTTCGTCATTTATCTTTCTAAAGGTTCCTTTTTAAGTGTTTTTCTTCTTATCTACTGAAAAAAAAAACATTTTAAGGCAAGGCATTTATTCGTTAACTAGCCCTTATTGACGTCCAGCTGGTTTAAATTTTAATTGTTGGGAAATTGGAGAAATTATTAATTGCGTTTACTTTTACATAACTTAATATCCTCTAAGCAAAATATTTTTAAGCATAATTTTTTTAATAGAAATTAAAGACGTATCAGTTTAATAGCCTAAAATCTGTTCTTTTTATCGCACATGTAAACCTACTAATGTAGTTGAATGCCATGACATTATAGTTGTATTAAAAATCGTAACTATCCCGATAATCTATTGGTCAAGTTATTGCAACATAACTTTTATTCTTCATGTAAGCTACACAATTATAAAATATAATTTTTCTTTCCAAACTTTCAACACTGGAAGAAAATTAAGTGATTAATTATTTCAGAAATGGTTTAAATTTTATTACAACTATGTAAACTGTTATTGGAAATTAAGCAGAATACCTTTTAAAATTGCCAAATTTCAAGAAAATGTGCACAATTTATTAATTGATATTATTAACATTTTTATTATTAATGGTGCAAAAATTGTTTTTTCTCTGTAATATTTTGAGGAGTTACTGTAGAAAACCGCCGAAATTTTGCTTAATTTTTTAATTCAATTCTTTAAGGTTCTGAGATGCCCATTCCAACCTTCTAAGTATATATATATTCCAGTTTGGTAACTTTAGGTCTAACGGTCTTTATTTTAAAGTGCCAATACACACATACACAAATCTAAATTATTAGTAAAGGCAAGACATAAATCAAAATTCTATTCACTGGCGTAGCTATTTAAGGGAAGGGGGACATGAATTCAAATACTTCTGGAATCCATCTTAGATGGCGCAATGGAAATAAAGCATCGATGCATTTTAAATAAGTTTTTTAAAATATTATTAAAAGGCAAAAAATACCTAGCCTTGAGTTTCATTTAACCTGATTATAATTTTCAGTGAAAGAAATGGTATCTTCCCAGAACGTTTTTACTTTTGCTGTGGCACTGCACCTACTTCAATTTCTTTCTTGCTGAAAATAATCAAAATTTGAAAGAATTTAAATTTCTTTTAAAGTCATATTTAACCGTATGTTTAGTGAATCATGGCCAAATCTCTCTCTTCTCTTATAAAACCCAAATTAGCGACAATACTCAGAAAACTCTGATAACAACTTTTCACCTTTTCATGTTTTGACTAAACACACACACACACGATGATGAAAAGTAAAAGCAAATCTTGAAATACAGAATTCTAATTTACTTACTCTTATAAACCTCTTTAAATCTTCAAAAATACGTTTCATCCAATTTCCAGACCCCATCGCCGATAATGACTATGAGAAGCAAAGAACATAATCCGTTTATAGAGAGAAACATGAGAGAAGGTGGGGGTTCTCTGTTATCCGATAAATATGATTCTATCTGCCTTTCCCCATCCACTCGCGTGAAATTAATACGAATTTATAAAAGATCTCCCCTTTCATCTGCCAGAAATATTTCTTTTACTGCAATTTCTGAACCAAGAAAATGGAAACATCTTTCCTATGAAAGATAATCGGAGTTAAGTCGTTTGGAGTGGATTTTGGTAAAAAGTAATTTTAAAAGTGTGCAGGGTAATGTTATAAGAGAGATTTAGTGGTAAGAGGGAACAATGACTTAAAAAGCTTTTTATTTGCGATTTGTTAATTAGCTTATTCCTGGTTACGATGAGGTTTAGTTTGCTTTCAGGAAGTTTAGCTGGCACAATTGAGAATTGTGATTATATTCAGAGAATGAAGCATTTCCTAATTCAGTATTCTTTTACAAAGCATAATAAGAGATTTGTACGTTTTATTAAACACTGTTAAACGAACGCAATGAAAACAATTCTTATTCACATGATACACCACGCCGATTTGAATTCATTGAATCCATTGCAGTAATAAAAAATGTGATTTAAAATTTATGTGTCATTCTAGTTTCTTGAATAGTGACACCGCTGGGAACACATGTTAATTTAGATTTTTTTTAAAAAAAGGACAGCAAAAAACTGAGAATGAAAATCCATCATCTTCTGCCAGTTTGCTTAAAATTATGAATAATATATAATATCCTAACATAATATACTTTCCGTTTATTCTTTTTATACAGAATAAAAAATACATAATACAGAATACATAATATAGAACTTAATATACTTTCTCTTTTTATATATAATACATAATAAAAAACATAATATACTTTTCCCTTATTCTTTTCATACATAATAAAGAATACATAATATAGAACATAATATACTTTCCCTTTATTCTTTTTATGTATAATAAAGAATACATTGTATAGAATGTATAATTTAGAGCATAATATACTTCCCTCTTAGATTTTTTATATTTTACGAGCGATGCAAAAACGCAAAGAATGAAATATAATTATACGAAATCGATGCAAGAATTTCCACGAACTATTTTCAGTACAGATGATAAATAATATTTTACGTCACAAGTTAAGTGCAAATTTCTTTTGATTACATTCTGTGTATTTATTTGAAATTTAGAATTTAATATCATATGCCGTAGTTACACAAAAAACAGCATCGGTTACCATTTCTCAACTTTCACGAAAGGAAGAAATAATTACATTTTTTTTTCAATTCCTACTATTAGTTCACACTCTCCTTATATATACCTTGTTTAAATTTTCAGTAGTTAATAAAATACTTTTTAATCCTCCACTCAAGTTCAAATACATTTTTTAAACTTTTAGTGGGTGATACTTGATGTTAATATAGTTAATAAGTAAAAATTGACTTTAATTTTTTTATATTACTTGTTTTCAATTAATAACGATTAAAGTGGTCTTTTCTTGTCTTATTTTGAAATGAGACCATACATCTATTTAAAATATGAGAAAAATACTTCAAATTCATTATTTGTACAGTAAATACGATTGTAATTTTTTCTTGTAAAATTTGAAAAACTGAGACAAAAAAAAATATCGGTGCTGCTTTTTTAAGCAACGATATATATTACTACTCATCGTTTTCTTCGTTAGAGATTGCTCTCGAAGGAAAAAACTGTTTTACGGATTCTTTCAGTCAAATCAAATGTGTTTTCTTGTGTGTGCTTTCTTTTTAACATCCACTAACTCAGTCGATCCTTTTGAATCCCTCCAAAGATGGTATTAATTATTTATAAATAAACATCCTATCAAAATGTTGTTGTATTTTTTTGCACTAATGCATAAATTAAAGTTTTCGAAGAAAATTTGAAAACGCGTTGATTCTTGTAGATATTCAGATTGGTATTTATCGTTTCTAAGATCATTTAAAATTTAATACATAATTTTTTAGAGATGTCAGCTATCATAAGAAGTATAAGCATAAATTTGAATTTAATGTAAAAATGTAATTTCAATATTTATATCAACTCATGACTAAACCATGTTTAAATCTTTTTAAACTGTGGTTTCAGACATTGAATCCTATACTTATGCATTAAACATTGAAAATTTAAAGTGATTCATATTTTTAAAAAATAAGCATCCTATTCGTATATTTATGTTAATTTGATGAGGAGTCAAAGTTTTGAAACTAAATTGCCCTTTACGATTTTTTTTTTCAAAGTGGATTAAATTTGAAAATCTGAGCAATTTCAAAAAAATTCAAATCTTGTAAAAAAATATCAGAGGAAAATATGTCGCTTCGTAAAGAAATTAGAATTTATTTTTAGATATAATTATTTGCATTAATAAATTAAAATAATTTATTTTATTTCAAATTTTTTTTAGTATTTAAAGATAATGTTTTATATTACAATATGTTAAGATAGATTTTAATGCTTTGAAATTAATTTTTTACAGCATTGCAAAAAGAAATACGTGTTATAAGCAACGAGGTAACTTATACGTCTCAGCTTAACACTTCCAAGATTACCGAAGGGATATCTCGTCTTAGAGTAACTTCAAATTACAGATTTCTATAGGCTAAAAATAAATGATAAAAGTAAAAGTATTCTTGAGATATGTATTAGAAATTTCAGCTTTTTAAAAACATTCTAACTGGAATAAGAGACAAATTTTATCCCACAGAAACCTGTAATTACAAATATCTGAAAAATGAGACATCTCGTCGGTAGCGTTGAAAGTGTTAGGAAGTATATATTTATATATATATATATATATATATATATATAAAATAAAAGGTATAAAAAAATAGGACAAAAAAAAGTTTTTATTTTTAGGAAAGGAGGGTCATATATTTAAAAAATAAGTTTTACTTTTATTCAAGGAAGAATTTTTTTTAACCTTTATAAATATAAAACTTTAAAAACTTATTTAAAATTGCCTGAAAAAATAAGCTTTCATTGAGTGAAATTTCATTTCATACACTGCATTGCATGCGAAAAGTATTAAGTATTATTTTTAATAGCTGTTCCTTAACACTTTTTCAACCAGACAGAATAATAATCATATGACTAAAAGTTAGAATATCAGTAAATGAGAATCCCTCAAACTTAAAGCCCAAATGAATTTTAAACAAATTCGAAATATGATTTTCATTGTAAATTAAATTGTTGAAACTATAAATATGATTTCTCAGGTAAATATTAAAGTTTATTTCAGTTTTTATTCTATTTAAGTATTCGCTATTGTCTTTACAAAAAAATTGAAAAATACATTATTGTCTTACAATTAAATTGAATACACAAATTTCATCTAAATTTTTTTCAAACTAAGCTTTATTTGTTGTAGATATGTTCACAATTTTTGGAATCGTGATTGGTTGTTTTTATATACCTTAAAAATCAAAAATTGAGACGGTTATCATCCAAGAGATGCTTCAAGATATCCTTAAACAAACATATACTACATGAAATGGCTCTTATCTCATGAGTCCTTAAACCTGTTTAGGTCGGGAGAGCGAGACATGACCTAAAGCTTATTATCTTTCCCGAATTCCTGGCCTACGTAGTAGAGAGTTTTGTTTTATCGGATTGTTTCTGAAAATCTTTTGTTGTTGTTTCTTTTATGAGCAGTAGTTCCAAAATTTTTAAGCTTTACTTTTAAAAAAATTTACTTATGCCAAAACGTCTACAGCAATAATTCAGTTACGTTTGTTCAAGTTTCCACATATCAAGATAAATCAGTTCATTTTGTTAGTTTTCAATTTAAATATATCTGCAATGTTATATGAAAATAATACAAAGATAGATTATGCACAAATGAGGTACATATGATGATTTAAAGGTACTTGATAATTAGTTCAGAAGCGAAATCAATCCATTCTATCATGAACTCCTAATACTAATGAACAGCTACTGCGATTTGTTTGTTTTGAGAAACAAACCACAGTCTCCTCTTATATATATATTGTCACGTAGCCTTGAGATCTCTATTTCATTGTATGTATATGTATCATGACGATCATAGAATTATATTTAATTTATTGTGATTTTATTATTTTTTATGACTGATAACAGGATGGTCGACTTAAAGCCAAAATTTATGTGATGATTCTTAAAAGTTGAAAATAAATTACATTGAGAAAGTAAATTAAAAGAAAAGTGTGAAATAAATTTATAGTTAACTAAAATTTATCAGTATATTAAAAGTTTATACGTATAATATATAAAAATATTAGTTCTTATCGATGTTTTAACAATATTCTTTTGTTTAAATGTATCTATTTTATAATAAAAAGTGCAGTATAAATTTCCTGAAAATTTTATATAAATACATTTATTTACATTATTGCTTCATTTTTCTCCATTCCAATAGCATAATCATTTCTTAAACTTATTTCTGATGACTATGTCATAATATTGAAATTTCTTTCCTTCTCTGATTTTTTTTTTTTGAAAATTGCTGGTGTGTTTTTCTTAAATTATCAGCAGTCCATCTTTTCCATCTGAATTTAACCAAAAAAAACTTTGTCCTAATTTTTCTAGTCCCTCCTTAAACCGAATTGATAGTTTCAGGAATTAATTAACCAGCTCTTAATTTGAAGATTTTGGAACGGTATTTTTAACGGGAAGAATGTCAGTTCTAGACAGGGACGAAAAATGAAAACAACAACCAAAGCATTCACAAAAACACGGATTCCATTTTATTTTCATGTCACAGTCCATATCGTATATTCTGCTTGGAATCGAGCTTACTGAATCTCTCTTGAAAATGGAAATGATATGAAATTCTTTCTGTTGGTGAAAATATGACTTTACAGCAATTAATTCCTCCTACTGAATAAATATGATTTTACAGCAATTTATTAACACTCGATATTTCGTGTATATCGGTGTTAAGAACGTAAAATCTGACGACTTGGACCAAATGTTCACCCTGTGGTTTGATGCTGAAATCTGAAGAGGAGTGGCAGTTCAAATGCCGTATTCTTTATCTGACTGAGGCTCGAAATTACGAGGTATTTTTCAAAATAACCTCCATGTTACTTCTAGTTAGGACGTTAATATAACTAAATTAAATTGAATACTAGATGCCAAAAAAGACATTTGTATTGGTAAAAGTAGGTATAAAATTCTGTACAGTTTCAGTTTAAATATTTTCTTGAATTTGGTATTTATAGAAAATATAAATTATGCCGGCTTCCTGGTACAGAGGTAGCGCGTCTTCCTCATGTTCTGGGAGTCAAAGTTCGGGCATGGTTGTTCACCTGTTTGCTATCTGGGAGATATGTGACTGTGCCCCCTTGTAAAAAGGGGCTGTGCAAGCGAATATGATGAGTGTGTAGCTAAAGTCGTACTCTTGGCCCTAGTTGGCGCTACTTGAAACAAGAGACGCTCATTCTTCGGCTTAAAATCGGCTGATGTATCAGCGGGGCTTGTCCAAGGCAAGTGCCATAAATAACAACAACATAAATTATCCTTGCCGGTGATTTTTGTTTGTGAAAACTGATAAAACAAAACTAGCTCTAAAGGTATTTTCATAAATAATTTCTTAATTCTAGTGTAAAAATATTAGTGTTGTGTATTCAACTTGTTGCTACATTGTTTCCCAAAGATTTATTTTATTCTTATTCTTTTACACTAAACTCCAATTTCGGATATCTTTTATTCTTTCCCGTTTTATATTCCATATTTCTAATTCTATGGAAATACGAATATAATACTAAGACTCCTTTTTCTTATGTGAATGATCGTGGTAGAGTGGTCTCAATCCACTTCCATTATGTATGCACTATTTTTTTTTACATGAATGTTGTTAAAAACGATCAGGGTCAGGTAACGTTAAAAATTGCATATAAATCCAAAGAAATCAATTCATTTGCTTTGAATTTGAAAAATGAGATTATCTATCATATGGGGGCACTAATTCTTATTAATTCTAAGGGTTACAACTTCACAAAAAAGGATTAGCTTGCAAAAACACATGTCACATGTTTGCCTATTAAATTTGTTCATACATTGCTATCTTTTCCAAAATTCGTTAACCTTATGTGATTTCTGTCTCCGTCGAAAAGAATTTAATTGGTTTGGTATCCGGGTTTTACAATTATTGCAATAATATTTTTTTTTTGAAATATAAAAAGGGTAACGGTGACCTGGTGGTACAGATTCACAACCGAAGGTTTGATGTTGGAAACCTAATTCCGATCCAACGTTCGATGTTGGAAACAATGAAAAGATACTTTAAGCATGGATTGAAAATCAAATGTGCTCTAAAATCTTGATATGGTGGTGAAAACTAGAAATGAAATGTAATTCATCAGATCACAATCCAGTATTAGGAAATTTGTCATAAAATAAAACTTGTATCGCTTCAAAACAGGATTTTCATTTAACTAAATTAAGCACGATATCATCGGATATGAATAAAAATATAAAAATCACGATAAATAACAATCTAGAATATAACAATTTTATCTGCTATCAAATGTTATTAAATAAAGCGCTGGACATATCAAAGAGAAAAACAGAGGAAAGCAAATTGACCGCATTGCTTTGAGCACAAACAGGCTAAAATCTGTTACCTAGGACACACACAAAAAGCAATGCTCTAACGTCTACTATATATAGCACGGTCTTCTCATCCAATAAGACTTTATTTCTATCCAACTTAATAAAGTTCCTGAGCCTTTCCTTATCCCGTATTCTCGAGCAAATACATGTGATTACTTAGAAATGGTTGCTAAGGTCTCCTGAGTCTAAGGAGGTGTTCTTGTTGATTCAGACCATCAGGCGATGGCGTAAGTATCCGAGGGAGAAATATTTAACTTAGGAACTAATACATCCGGAATAATCAACTTTACTTACACTTTAAACTTTTCTGACTTCTGATATTGGGATAAGAAATGCAGTTTATTTTGAATGAAGCAACGCAATGCTTTGGGTAGTCTTAGTCTTGAACAAAAAAGATAATTGAGTAATTTGAATCGGGAAATTTTCTATTATGAAAAATTAATTTTATCTTAAACTTACAGTTTTTTTAAATGTTTTTATAAAAAATATTAAATTTTTGAAGGAACTAATCAATTGATTAATTTGTTCAAATCATTTGTTTTTTAAGTTTTTATTTTCTAATTAGTTAATTTATTACCTTATTAGCCAAGTTATCCAATTTAATTTGAACTTAGCATTTGTTGGTTCATTGTATAACGTAGATAGCCTAATTAAATGTGGGGGGGATTAAGTAATTGATTCGAAAATTTTATTTCTGAATTAAGCTGTGAATTGCTTGATAAGCAAATTGTTTTGTTCTAAATCAATGACTTATCTATATTTTTATTAGAAATTATGGACATAAACTGAATGCCACTGAAATATTCAATGATCAGTTTTTGAAATACAATTCATAATTCGATAGGATTTTTAACATGCATTAAAATATTTTCAAACCACATAGAGACCTTTATATCTTTGGAATGCTTCTAAATTAAGTTTATTTAAATTTTTTTCTTATTCTGAAAACTTTATATTAATGGACATGGCAATAAGAAGCCGCTGTTATTTTTAGAGTTTTATATATTTAACTGCAATGCTTTGCAATTTTATGAAAGTTTAATGTGTTAAAGAGTACACTACAAAAGTAATGCACTTGAGATGAAGGATAAAATATAGAAAAAGCATTCGTGTGATTACGGATTCTGTCACTAAGATAAAAACAATTCAAACCGTCTACTGGAAGTACAGTTTCAGTTCTTAATAGATAACAAGATTTGCAATGAAAGCAAAAACTAATTTTAAAAAGTATTCGAAGCGATAGAAACATGTATAAGAAAAATAACAAATAAAAATAGATTGGCTCTTGGAAGTGAAAAATAAAGGAAAAAGAAATTAAACCATCGATCTTCTTTTTTATTTTATTCACTAATCTTGTCTCTAGTTAATAGAAAAATCTAAACTCGTAAGCTGAAAATTTTATTGACAAAAAAAGCTTCGAAACTAAATTCCCTTTACCGTCGATCTATACCACAACAGCTTTTCCTAAATCATTTCTGTACAAAATGTCTACGTGACATGGAATCTAATGCCCACACACACAAAGTCAGCCAATAAACTTAAATTCGTTTTTGAACTATTTTTATTTCTTTGGGAGAGTTGAAACGAACTTGGCAAGGTAGGTTGAAGCAATTTATCGGAAGTGAACGAGTTGCTTTCGAATGCTTTTGTAAGTTCATAATTTATTAATGCTGTATTTAGAGTTAAAGAGGATAGCATCGAGAACTCTAATTCATTTAAATCTTAGCCTTTACACAAATCATCTAAAATTTAAGGCTCGAAATAAACGCAATATTTAAATTAACATCGAGAACTCGAATTCATTTAAATCTTAGCCTGCATACAAAGCATCTAAAATTTAAAGCGCGAAATAAACGCAATTTTTAATTATTGTTATTCATATCTTATTATATATTTTTTTCTTTTTTTATTTGTCTTAAACCTTTTTTTACTTTTAATGGCGTGACTAGTAATTATGAGTTTTTTATTAAGTCCCTTTTAAATCTTCAAGTCTGTGATTTTTTTATTTATAAAATCATTGGTTCGGTATGTATTTTTAATACAATGGTAATAAACAGTTTTTTACGGTACTTTGAACTTTATTTTGCTTTTTATTATATCAAAAAGGATTATGGAGCAATATATTGAGTAAAGTTCGAAAAATGACTGATCAATTTTTTTTAGGAATCTTAAAATTATAAGGCTTTAAAAGGCGTCTTTCAAATTAAGAAAAATGATAAAAGCAATGCATCTGACTTAAAGTATTGTGTAGTTAATTTAGTGCAGTATTTATAATGGTAATTTTTTTTACTATGTGATGCATAAATAATTAAATTCAAAGAAGCTTAAAGTACTTCTTGTATTACGAATTCAATTTATGCTTTTTTTATTTTATTTATCTTCATTCTTTTTTAACTTTACATTGAACTTTCGAGATCCTTAACAATATTCTATACTGAAAAATTATCCCTTGCGTCATAAGATAATTGAGTTTCCTGTTATTACAAGAATAAGTATTGAATATTTTCTGTTCTCCATGCAAAGAATCGGGAATAGCGAAATTGTTCTCAGAAATATGCAACGTAGTATATAAGGCAATTCAGTTATTTTAGTCCTGCTTATCCCTCCCAGGAAATGCAGAGGAGACATTTTTTTCTTGACCTGGTATTACGCCATCTGTACAGCTGACTTTCAACAGAGTTATGACATTTCTTTTAAGAAAAAATATCATAGTTTTAAATAGTTTCAATTTTTTGATTTATTAGGTAACTGGTAAGGTATTATTAGGTTATTTATTAGGTAACTGGTTTATTAGGTAATTTTTTTCTTTAACGGTAGTAATAATTAGAGGGTAAAAACCTTTAAATTCAAGAAATCCAACAACTTACTTTTAAAAAAATTGCATAATTTTTTTTTAATTTTTTTCTGTGGCATTAAAAATAAATTTGCAGCATAACTACAATTAAAAAAAATAAAAATAATGTTAATTTATATATTGGGGAGGGGGGACGTCAATAAACTTCGAAGGAAATCATTGTTGTTTTCGGTTCGTGATTAATATTCAAAGTAGGGATATAATATGCGAAGTTACCATATTTGGAGAAAATTATCCTAATGGCTATTATCAAGGACATTGACGGACAATGTCTATTACCAAAGTCAACTTTTAAAATGCTACATGTATAAATGTATCACTGATGAATATCTTAATACGTGTTTCTGCTCAGATTATACAAAGCATGTCTGAGAGTACAGAGAACTGCATATAATTAAACATTTTTTAAATTATATATCATATTATCTTTTACTGATGTTTAAAACAATATTATAGTTACTTTTAAATACAAAGAGATGTTATTTTTTATTATTAAACCTCAAACCCTTAAATGTTATGTATTTCAAGACTTACCACCAGAGTGTATTAGGGAAATTTTATAAGGCATCTCGCATTCTGGATCGTTTAAAGATTTTATTTTAGTTATATTAACGTCCCATTGTAAAGCAACATTAAGACTATTTTGGGACGGACCCCGTAATTTTAAACCGTGGTCAGTTGACGAGGACGACACCTGAGCTGGCATCTCCCTTTCCACACCAGCGGGAGTACGTTTGGCCTGATAGATTTAACGTGCAACAGACCCCGTACATGTTCATATACAACATTGATGTGCTAAGTATAATAAATCTAATGTCAATAAACAATTTTCCAAATAAAATAAATAAAAATTAAAATAGAATACTTTTAAATGTAAAATATAATATTTTTTGAAGGGGGGGGGAGGATTGATTTCAAGTAGTCCAATATGCTCACGATTTTTTTAAAAAATCCTGTGTTTGAATTTAAAAAAATACGTATGGCATAAAAATACAGTATATACGTTCTTAAAAATTTAATTTAACAAATTTTAATAAGAGGGCATTACTTTTGGGTATAAATTATTGTGATTTTACAAAAATCCAATATTTATAAAGCTATAAAACAAAGTTTCCAAAATGTTTCAAAATTGCTAAAGGTATAACTTTCAAATATATCATAAATAATAAGTTTATTATAATCTGCTTATATTTACGACACTATGTACAGAATTTGAAAACTATATTTCTAATTTAAGATTTTCTAACCAATTGAGCAATTAATATTTGCAACAAATTTTAGTGTTATTATTCAAATAGAAGATAATTATTAAAAAAAAATATTCTTGCAATGCGAATTATTTTTAGAATTACTTTTTGTAGAAAGCGATCATAAATTTTTTAATGATATTTTTATCTATTTTTGAAATAAATATTTATCTTAATAAGAAAATAATTCAATTATTTAGAAAAATTAATTTTTTTTATCTTGATGTCATTTAATTTTGAACAAATAATATCCCTATAAAATTACAATTTACCACATCTAAAATGTGTCTCCTCATTTTTTTAATGCTGCAATGATGAGAACCCAAACATTATTGGAACAATGTGACATTTAAAAATTAGAATAAATGATTTTGAAAAACTAAATCGTCTTTTTTCTCAAAATTTTAGACTGCAAATGAGTTTTTTTCAAAGATAACTTCTTATATAATTTTTGTGTTGCATTATTAATCCTCACCCGGAACACTTCCGAGATCCATGAATTGGATGAGGAAGCTGCCGTTCAATGCTGAAAAACGTTTTATCAGAATTAACGAACGGGAATGGATCCCCGTATCATCTCGGGCTATTAACAGTCTCCACGGGTGCGCTCAAATATGACGGACCCTCCCCATCGCTAAAAGAGAAAGGGGAGGACAGAAGTGAAATGAAGTAACCAAGCCACGTCATCAGATTGTAACAGCCTTATCGGTTTGGATATGCATTCGGTTTTTGCGTTGAAATTTTTTGCGGGGAAGGATGGCGGGATTGACTGAAAAGGCGCGGTTGAGTCAGACTTCGGATGCCTTTCGGAAAATCGCTTTGACAGCTCTATTTTATCCCTCCATCCCGGCGTTTTAAGAGCTTTAAAAGGATTCAGCCTTTATCCTTGAACATACTGGTGATGAGTTTTCAAAGCCATCCGTTAACCGAGCTTCTTTACAAAAGGCTTAAAGAACTACCGTTGGGTTTTTTTTTGCCTCTCTTTTTCTTTTTTTTTAATCCTTTTTTTTTTCATAATGAGATTTAAAAAAATTTTCATTCAACGTTTTGCTTTTGTGAAATACCAATGATAATAATTTCTACTTTTTTGATTTTTGATTTTATATTAAATTTTTGTATAAGTTCCACGCATTTTGGTAATACTTTCTTCATTCTCCATTTTGAATACTTAAGAGTTTAGTTTCTTGTCCACAATAAATCATCTTTTCTTTAATTATTGTTGAGTTTGTAAATTACTTTGAAAACTAATGAAAAGGCTTAATGGCTTATTAAATTTTCACAATCTTCACAACGATGATTATTTTCAAAAAATGTTTTTTACCTACAAATTTCTTTTGCCCCTAGATCTATAGGATTTTTAGGTGGAAAGAAAAGCTTTTATAATTGATAATTAGTTACGTAGCATCTGGAATATCATGCCAGAGCTCAGATTCTTCAAGCATCGAAATATAAAATGAGCCTGTAATCCTACAGTCCCATCTGATTTGATATGGTAGATCTGCTGCATTAATGTACCATTTTGAAACAGCCCGAAAGATCTGCTAAACAAAATTCGTGCAATTCTAATTTTTTGGTCAGATGATAACGACAACGCCTTATCCAGCACTTCGTTGCCTAATATTTTCCAGACCACAGCGGTATAAGAGCTTTATACACCCGTAGCAGATTTATATTTTACTAGGCCCCCATACACTGTGATCTCACATTTCTATTATCAATTCTATTCATTTATAGCAATCATAAAGACCAAAGCTTAGTTTCACCAATAGCTCACCGCGAAAAGTTTAATGAAGAAAAATGAAAACCTAGACTTATATTATCTGTAAATTCTTAAAAATCTAAAGCATTTCACAAATTGTCCAATTAAAGGAGGTTAATATACATAAAAATATTCCTTCTATGAAATTATTTAAAGTTGAGATGTCATTGCCGGAATCTTTACATGGGGTAGCGCGTATTCACCATGATTTGGGCGTCCCGGGCTCGAGTCCCGGTTCGAGGACGGTTGCTCTTCTATGTTTTATCTATAAGTTGTTGAAGGTGCTCCCCTGTAAAAAGGGGCTGCGTAAGCGAATGAGATGAGTGAGTAGCAAAAGTCATACTTTTGGCCCTAGTTGGCGCTACTACAAACAAGAGACGCTGATTAAGCTTACATCACTCACTACCTCAGCGAGCTTGTCCATTGTAAGTGCCATAAGAAACAACAACAACAAAGATGTCTTTCCCATACGAAGAAGAATAGAATAGCTATAGCAATATTAATTTACTCGCATCGAAGAAAGTCATACAAAATATTTAAAAAAATTCGAGTGCAAATTTTTATATATACATGGAAAAAAGTGTGCATAACAATATATGTTCATCATATACTGTGTGCTGACATTAGATTCACACACTTGATTTTGTCCTTTATAGAAATTACATTAAGTCAATTCCCTTTCGTATTTTTTTTGGGGGGGAGGGGTCAATATGACTACAATATGCGTCCCCTTTTATTCTCTTTTTTTATTTATTCTCTTTCTTTTTCATGAAAATAAAGACAGTAATTAAAATAAAAGAGAAAAGCGAAATATGATTATTACATTAGTTTATATAAGAAAATAAAATACTAAAAATATAAAACACTTTTTTAAAAAATCTTTTACTAAATGAATGGAATGTATTTAATTTTTACATATTTATAAAGCAAAGAAAAATCAAAAGATCTTCAAATCATTTCAGACATTACATTAGAAATTAAACATAATGTAAGCACTTAAGATTTGTTCAATTTGCGCGACACTTAACTTTTCCGTGTTTCTCTAAGAGATGAGAGGAAGTAAACATAATAGAAAGAGAATAGATTGGAAGTAAGTTCATTTTAGCCATTACATTTTTATTTTGTGATTGTTACGAATCCATTTAGTAAAGAATCATACAAAAAGAAAATAATAAACGTGTGTCTAAAATTAAGGAAATGAAAACTTGAAAGTTTAGAGCGGAACGAAAAATAATATGAAGAACAGCATAGTCTCTGTCGCCGTAAATATCCAGTTAATCTTGAATCAATTCTGAAGCAAACAACTCATAATTTGTTAACAAAAGAAGGAAATGTTAAAATAAAAAGAAGTCACTCCAAAAAAGTAAAGAAAACGGTGAATACTACGTAAAATATCTTTGCAGAAACCCCATTGAAAATGTTACATTAAGTAGAAAGAGGTAATTTCATTTTGAATAAAGTCGCGGAGATCTCCCCCATTTTTGATCTGCTTATGTTTTCACGGCAAACAGATCCTTATACCACTCTTCCCCTTATTTGATTAGCACTGGTTGGAAAAGCAGTCTTTGCACCCTTTGAGATGCGCCTCTTTCTCCTGTTTGTGTGCTAGACGCGATGGCACCAGACAGAAGAAAGAGCAAACACAGTGGCCAATCGTTTCATCTGAAATAACCGCCAACACAGAAACCCAACTTTTCTCCATTAGAGACTTATCGATTCGTATATTTACAATAGCCGAATCATTCAGATATGCGTTGAGATTCGAAAAAAAAAAGAAAGAAAGAAAGAAAATCTTAAAAGCATTTCAAAGAATTTTTTAAAGCGAACTTCGAACAGTCAAGAACGGCTTCCTTGAGAGATTAAATTCTTTTTATCAGTGATCTAATTATAATTTTTGTTGCAGTAGATTTCTGTCTTTAAATCTCTTATTTATTCATTCGTATTTTGATACTTTACGAAAATAATTTCCATAGAACTGATATGATTTGCTGCCATATAGTATAGAATTGATTCATACGAAATAACCGTAGAATTAATGTTTTAATCTATTTTACAAGCCTGAAAACTTCTTTCTGTCTCTCTCAGGTTATCGAATTCTCTTTATTTTTCTCTCTAATTTGGACCATATATGTGCAACCCTTATACCCATTAAATTAATTGAAGTTCAAAAGTTTTGGGAGGGGACGTCATCACGAGTGTCTTTCAAATCATCCGACCATGATTCGAACGTGACATTTCTATTAGAAATATCCCTCGCGTACTTTCAAAATGGAACATTGATTTAATTAAAGGAAACTTCTCAGTCTGATTTTATGTTATTTTTATCAAAATGAAACAGATAAACATGTGACGGGGAAAAACCAAGACAGTCAAGTGTTTTTAGAAGTAACACAATAGATGCACTTTTGAGCTAGCAAAACTATCTTCAGTGTCTAGATTTAATCCTTCTCTTTTCATTAAAACTTCTGTCCTGCTCTTTTCAGTAAAAAACCTTCAATTTTATTGGAAATAATGTACAATTGATATGAATTTACTGGATGAGGAACCATCAAATCTCCTATGGAGAGAGAGTAAAAAACTTATAAATAAATTATATTTTTTTATTCGTAGAAAAACTTAGTTGAGAACGGAACATTAATCTATCCTTATTTGGTTGGTAACGTGATAACATAATCAGGAGTTTTCGTAATTACAAGCCAACACTGAAATTCAGTCCATTTATCTTACCATTAAAAAAATCAAATTATTCTCCCACTTTTTTGAATAAAGAAGACACACTCCATAATTTGCTCTGTCCAATCTTTACTGACATTGTATTAGAAATCAACTGTTTATTTTCTATGTTAGAATATTTGAACTAATTAATTCCATTAGAGTCCAAGTTCCTTTATCTTTAATTTTGGGTGGGAATATATCGTTAACTAATTTGGCTTAAGATGGTCATTTTATGTATTGCAAAGTTTAAAAAAGCGATAATTACTATTCGTATTTTTAAAAACACGTCATAAAAGCCTTTAGAATATTAATTTAGAGAAAATTTGAGGCGATCATTTTAATGCGATTAAGCAGAGGGACTGCTGTCATTCGTTATATGAAATCACGTATTTTGAAAACCGCGTTCGCTAAAAGCAATTCCATATTTTGCAACAATCCTTTAAGAGAATCAGCATTGATTTCAGTAGTAATTAAGGACTTAAGTATTTAAGTATTAATCGGATAAAGGTTGACTACTTAAGTAGATAAGTTCTTAAGTATCGGACCTCGAATGTTTATGATATTTAGTGTCGAATGTATCAAAATAGCGACAGTAATATCGGCGATATTTAAAAGCAATCGGATAATTAGTGATTTAATTTTAAAAATTACTTTTTATACATAGAACAAAGCTTCTTAAATATAATTCTCAACAACAAAAGATATTTTATTATTTATAATATGAGATAATAACAGCAAATTAAAATTGATTTTTTTCTTTTTACATTTTAATTTCGTATCTTAAGATATGTACTAATTTCTTCTTTCAGTCATTGTTTCCAGTCTTTATTTTTTAATGCGGCTTTATTTTTCCATCCTACTTTCATTTCGGATTATTATTTTTTTTATTTCAGATAAGTTTGTAATTTAGAATGCTTTATGATCCATAATAATTGTTTTCTGTTACCTCTGGGTATGTAAAAAGTAGATATTAAGCAATGTTATACAACTTGGAAAAATAAACAACTTTCTTTTTTTTTATTTCATATTCTATCAATGAATGAACAAGCACGTCTGGATTTTCCTTGATCATTTTTCTTCTTTTTCCTTGGTTCTTCTTCTTTTTAAGGCAATTACATTCCATGGAAAACAATAGAAAGACAAAGTCATTTTCTTTTACGTTACTAGAGCATTCACTCCTATAAAGGAAGTCATTCTCATATCAATACGAGAAATATGCATTCTCTATAGCCCTTCTAGATGCACTCCAAATCTTCCTGCCAAAGGTAATTATATCCCAGTAAACCTACAATGCATGTGCAAATGACACTTTTTAATGAGGTAGAGCAAATGCGACTGAGCGCAAGCTCTACAATCCTGAAAAAAGAGCAGCTCTTTTATTTACGCGTGTCGAAAATGGGGACCCCAGCCCCCCGTGGCTTTGAGGGGGACACCCTTCGCGTGATGGAGTATGGAAGATTAACTGGAGGCTGCTGACAATGAAGACGGTTGTTAACAAAGAAATGTGGCTGCCGCTTATAGAGAGCGCTCTACTATGGTTGTCAAACAGGCGCAACGCCATCAAAAAGCAATTCCAGTTTCAAATAAAGAATGATAGATATGAAAAATTAGGAAGGCCGCGGGAGGTGATGGGAGAGTTTATACTCCATTGTACACTATTCAAAACGTAGTTTTATGTTTTTATGAGATTCAACAATTACATTGGAGATGTAGAACAATGTAGACAAAGTATCATACGCTATCAAAAAATTTTGATGCGTTTGATTTTTGTGTCACAGAAACATCTCTGTCACGGCTCGTTTTACTTACTTGAATATTAAAGGGATAAAATTAGTTATTCCATTATCCGTAAAGGTCTCATAATGTGAGATACTTGGAATTTATTTAATATATGCTTTAACAAAACAAAATAACGGCGCTCATTTTAATTAATAAAACCCATGAAAAAATACATCAAGAAAAATCTCGCTTTTGTTTTCTATTTGTAGTGTCTTTTCGGATGCTTAAAGAACAATATATAATGTCACTGTTGTGTATTTTATTTATCTGTTTATTATTGGGTTGTTCGAAAAGTCATTTCGTTTTTTTTTTTTTTGGTGAAAATGAAAGACGATCCTCGTATAATGAATAATTATTTTATTAAATTATATATCGCCCATTCTGATCCAAAACCTTTTGCCATCTTTCTGGTAGAGGCATGATTCCACGCTCATAAAATTTTTGGTATTTGCTGGCAAAAAACTAATCCAAGGTGATTTTTGACGTCTTCATTTGAGACTAAGGTTTTACCGTCCAAAAAATTTTGCATTGGCCGGAACAAATAATAATCTGAAGGAACCAGATCTGGATAATATGGTGGAGTGGATCATTTTTGTGACATTTGAGGAGCGAATCACAGACTTCAATGCGACAACACAAATTTCTCTCCGTTAGGACATGGAGAACTCAAATATCGAGCTTCGAGGTTAAACCCAGGCCTTTCAGGTGGTCATAAACAGTTGAATTCAATAAATTTAAACTCTCACCGATCTCACGTGTTGTTGTTCGCCGGTTTGCATCAACTATTACCTTTATCGTGTCTTTATCAGCTTCAACCAGCCATCCGGAACGTGGGGCATCCTCGACATCGAAATTGCCGGATCGAAATTTTGTAAACCAGTTCTGACACTGTCGTATTGTCAACGCATCTTCTCCATACACATCGGTTAATTTCTTTCTGGCTTGAACAGCATTTTTACCTTTCCTACAGGAAAAAAGTGAAATATGACGAAATTGCTGCTTATTGCTTTCCCTATTTAAAAGGGCATCTACCAAAAACTACTGCGCAAAATCAATTGAACGTTTTCACAAACAAGTATTGCTATATCACCTCTCAAAACATACAATGATTATACGTCTTAAGTGTGAAGTTGGAATAAAAAAATACAATTAAATCCTTTGTCGAGAAAAAACGAAATTACTTTTCGAACGACCCAATATATCTAATCTCAAAAAATCACCCATTTTATATTATCCAGTCATCTAACTTGTCTTATCAAAACACTCATAATTTTTGATTTAACATTATGCTCTATGTTACTGGAAAGTATACTGGTCTGAAATGTGAGATATTTGCATACTAAATGAAATATATAGATCGCATGCTTGTAATTTTTTACAGGCATTTAAAATTTCCTTTTGCATTTTGTCTAACTGAAGGAGGACAAGCTTAAAGAAGATGAATAGAAACAAGAAACTTGAACAAGATTAGTGGCTACATCATAAATTTTCTCTAAAAATAAGGGAGATGGTTGTTGTTTTTTTCATGGCAGAAAATAGTCCTTTCTTTTATCCTGTGCAGCCTTTTTTCTCTTTTTGGAAACAAATTTCCTTTTCATGCGCTTCTCCTTTAAAGTGGTTTTGTTGCTAGTAAATAATAATTACCTGTAATGGTATGAAGTGGAAATTAGAGGAGAACCTAATTGTATTTCGGTTTTGTTTTTCTTCCGCTCTGACGTAATGAAATTTCAGCATCAATAGCTATTTCTCTTTTCTTATATTTAGATACATCCAGAAAAAAAATCATTTACTATCTGTTTCTAGATTTGATTATGACTTTTTACGAAAGTAAAGTGTTATTTATGGAAGTTTCTAATTCATTCTATCACATTGCTTTCAATTCTATTTTACTAACCACTTAGAGATTGTTTTTCAGAGTGGAGTGGCAGAGTTAATGCTCCCATGGACAAAAGAATTTTTGCAGGAAAGACTGAAAAAAATGTCTTCAGCTTTCTTGTTTTGGGGAATTTTCTTATTCATAGTTGTTAATGGTTGATATGTAAGTTCTAAAAAAAGGATTATATTTCCTTTCTTAAAAAAATAGAATGTTACGCAAGAATAATGCTATTTTTTAGCATTGTTAAAATAATATTGAAATTCTTTGAAGCTAAAATTTTTGTATGAAGTTTAAAATTTAACTTCATATATTAGCTAAATTTATACATTAGTTACCCTTTCAAGCAAATTTCAATCCCAACATATCGTTTTACGATTGGTTTCTGGGAAGAAATTCCGTGATTTTCGTAGAGGTACTTCTATTTTGTTATATGGTACTATTATAATTAATCAATATTATACTTATCAGGAAAAAAATTGAAATTTTCCTGATCAACTTATCAATAAAGTTATTTTGAATGATTATTCAAAACAGACAAGAACTCAAAATAATTATTTTCACCAGTTTGTTTTGTGGAATTTTCTTTTGTGTCGCCTGTTATTCAGACTTTTTTCTTTAAATTTTCCTACTCTAATACAGAAATTTCTTTATATTTACTGAACGGAATTTTCACTTTTGATTTTGAAAAAATTATTATTAAATATATGATTACTCTGGCATCAAAATGCTTCAAATATGATTATCCTGGCATCAAAATGTTTTAAACTATATTCTATTTCACAATTTATATTGTATATACTTATTAATATTCCACACTATACAGTAAGACAATTTTTAAATGTAATATTGTTTCATAGCGAAATAAACATTGAAAAAAGTAATATTACAATGCATTTTTTCACTTCTCTGAAGTTTATATTCTAGACAAGCTATGGATTATTTAAAAAAAATTTACAATATTTCTCTAGACAATTATTTTTCCAAGATAAGATAAAAGATTTCAATAACTTATCTCACACTTTTCATTTATTTTTATTTCAATAGAATTTACAGTAGAGTTCCAAATGTACACAGCAAGCGATACCATTTCCGATTCAAATAATCAAATATTAGGATAATTATACAATTGGCAAAAAGAACATTATATTTTAAGGAAAAACGAAATTTTCTTTCATTATATACTTTACTTATATACTTTACTTTACTTTATTGAATATATCCAATTATTGCTAAATTATCACTGTTTGAATATATTTGTTAGAACCAATTGTTGTATTTTCCTTTTGTCATTTTGTGATTGGTCAATTAGATTACGTAGAGTTCAGATAATTAGATCCTATGGAATTTTATACCTTTTTCTTAAAATTAGCATCCCATATTGAAATTATATTTATTTATGCAATGATTCGTCTCGTAATTTTGAGCCTTGGCAAGAAAGTGTGAAACGACTTCTAAAAAAGAAACTAAACTTTCTCATCATATCAGCATCAGAAAATTTAACATAAAAAAATCGACTGAATGTGCACCATACTCTCATAGACTGGAGTGCATTCGAGTTTTTCCCCAAGCTTCACTGCTTTTAAACCAAAAAAAAATAGATTGAATGTGCACCAGACTCTCATAGACTGGAGTGCAATCAAGCATTTTCCCCATGCTTCACTGCTTATAAACTGAGCTGTACCAACGGATTACCACAGTTAAAAGATCCTAAGCTTGACATGGAACACTATGAAATGTCATCCAATGACAATGCGTGGAATATTTTAATTTATTCAAGCAATATTTGCTCTTTTATATGAAGGATAGTTCAATTTTATTAAGCAACAACTCCCGTTTAATAAATAAAACAGTTCAAATTCTTCGAATAATATTCTAATAATGTTTCTAATAGTATTAGTAATATTTGCTTTTTAATATAAAAGACAGTTCAATTTTTTCATGCAATTTTTCTTTTATTTTGAATTACAGTTTACTACTAGTGATATTTCGGTACAATAATTCTTCTCATGTCATTTTATTTTCCATGCTTGTTTTCAAAAATTAACTTTCTATAAAATGTTAGTTACTTAAGTGTTTTTTTAAAAAAATACTAGGACTGTAATTTTAAATTAAATAAAACTATAAAACTTAAAATATTTTTTTTATTTTTAATTTTTTTGATTTGAAGCTTCAAACGTACGCATTTATTCCTCTGGCTATAAATTGGAGTCATTATAATAGATTACTACTTAGAATATTCAACTAAATGTGGGTTTCTGATCCCAAGACACTGGGCGTAAATAATATCTAAATATTAAATTTAGCCAATAAGATAATCATCTTACATTTTGGGAACTCACCATATCATTTCATCCCCTTTCTCCCAATTAATTTTCAAAATTAATGAGAGGATGAGAGAGGATGAAATTAATGAGAGGAAGAGGATGAAACTAAATATTTTTAGACAATTCTCATTGTCTCCAAAGAACTCTCCAATATCTGATCAATAATTTAATGCGCAAACTGTTCCTAATCTAACTGTTGGAAGGATTTTTTCAAGATATTTTATTATTTTGAAGATTGCTGCAATAAAACGATATTTTATTTTCAAAAAATGCCTTGTCAAAATTCCGGTCCGGGGAATGACATGAAATGTTTTGATTCGTCATTCCCTAAACATTTCTCTGTTTTATTGCGACATTCTGATGCACAATTTCTGTTTAAAGTGTAGGCTGGGTCTCTTGATGCGAGACCAAGTTTGAGGGTGGGGTTTAAGACAGCGTCCTGCGCATCGATTTCTCTGCGTCACCATTTACGCACTGTCTGCACAGAATGAAGAAAGATTGCTCCCAACTCACACAATTCGATACTCTTTCATTCATAGGATTGTTGGGGAAACTGGATCGTTATTATATAAAAGGAAAAGCATGAGGTTCCTGTTACAGGAGCGCTGAGATTGGCACTTGGCTTTTAGGGATTTTTTTCGGAACATAACATATGATAATCGAGGACACCTATCAGGATTAGAAATTAAAGAATACTGTTTCATATTATTTTATGTTCTAATTTCATTTATTAGCGAATTAGGGAGTGAAAAAAAGTTAAAAAAATCAATTCTTTCAGGGATTTAACACCAAAAATTTTCATTTCGTACTAAAAAATAAAAGGGAACTGATTTTTTTTAAAACACTTACTGTAAAATACATAGATTTCGTTTTTTGAATGAAATATGTCAAAAACAAAACAAAAAAAACAGAGATAAGAGAATCTATTGTGTGATTTTATTCACTTGTTTGAGTATTTTCATACTTGTTTCCATAAAATAAATATGAATAACAGATGCAGAGTTTATTTTTAATATGCAGATATAATAAATAAAAGTTTGTTTATTTAATACTGTAAAGTATGAAAATATAATTTTAATATTTTGACGTGTAAAGAATCTGAAAAAAAGCATTCTTAAATTATTTACTTATCACATGACTCTTTTTAATCACACCAAGACTTAATGGAGGGGGAAAAATCGAGAACAAGAATGAGAACATTTTCAAACAAGAAAGTTAATTTAATTTTTTAAGAAATTAAATTAATTTTCCTGGTTCAAAATTTCCTAATTTTTTTAAACTTTTTTAATGTTAAAAGTAAAAATTTTCCTGAAATGTTGAAACAGTTTGAAATGATAAAAATGAATAATAAATATTTTATACCATCCGAACGTAAGATTTCATACTTTTCTAACTTAATGCCTTGCCGAATGTGATACAGCCAAACATTCATTCAACACATCAGATTCAAACTCTATTAAAAAAAGCTGATATAGTTGGAAAAGTCATGTGATAAATAAACTTAAATATAGGCCTTAAATCCTTGCTATATTTAAAAAAAGGAAGGCTTGTGAGAAAGATAAAAAGACAGTTCCATAATGCATCGAAAAACATTTTTAAAAAAACGTCCTTTTAAAATTAAAAATTAACTTTTCAATGAACTCGATATCTAGATTTTTTAGAAACCTATTTTTAACTACAGACTTGTGTATATTTATGAACAAATATCTTATTAAAATATTTATTACAAAAAATATAATAAATATTTTTACTAGACGGAGTTGTAATGAACTAATAAAAATGCAATAATTTAAAATGAATGAAATAATTTTTCTTGGAAGAATGCCAGTTCGTACATAAATGAAAAAAAAGTAATTTTTTTAAATGTATGTAATATTTACCAAAAGACAACATCTGTATTAAAAGCATCTTTGTGGAAATAGTGAATTCATCTGTAGCTTCAAGGTGTTGGTTTGATATAAGACAACGCTAACTGAAATAAACTTCCTTTGAAATAAGATACTTATGTACCTGGAAAATGAAGAGTCTACTGATTTCAAATACTCACAACTTTATTTATGTATCTGAGAATTTATTAATAATAACCGAAGTAGAGTTACAACTGTCTGATATTACAGAAACATTTGTTTTTGAAGCG
Organism: Argiope argentata; assembly: GCA_026289955.1. Classification (NCBI taxonomy): domain Eukaryota; kingdom Metazoa; phylum Arthropoda; class Arachnida; order Araneae; family Araneidae; genus Argiope; species Argiope argentata. Next base: position 12,746,443 of record JAOUZG010016587.1, on the reverse strand, counting down.
CATACTAAATAACACTACCAATAAAAACCCTGCTTTCATAGGTAGTGTTATTTGATATCAAAGCAATGGAATTTAGAAAAAAGTTTAACATTAAAAATGAGTATATATCCGGTGAAATTGGCTAATCATTATGATGTGTATTGCAAATTGTTAAAGGAATAATTATCTGTAGTATCAGAATCAAGTTTAAAAACATAAAAGTAAGAAAGCAAATTAGTTAGAACTTAAAGTATTTGACCCTCAATGTTCTTTTTTCTTTTTAAAAAAGTTTTCAAGTTATTATCACTGCAAAAAGATGATCAAAACTCAGCATTAGATTATTTATAAACACAGCAGGTAATTCTCAAATTCATATAGTTTAAAGCTAATTTTCAAATGCGTTTATTTAATTCCTTTATTTCAGATATTGCTAACATTCATTATTTATTTCTAAACACAATTAAATCCCCTAAATTTGTCTAAGAGGGTATGCTATCACTCTATAAACTAACTATTTATTTAAAAAGGTTAATTAATTCATTGCTTCTTTAAAAATCAAAATCTTTATCATTTAACAAATTTAGAGTTAGCAATCAACCGATTTGGTCCGATTATTGATGAATCTTTATTTCCTTTCGAAACAATTAAATTTTGAACATCGCTAATATTCTTAAAAATATAATGATCAATGAAATTTCTCTTTTAAAAAACTAGTCAACAAACATCTTGAAAAATACATAAATTAACTTTTGGCCATTCAAAGAGTATCAAGTTAGTCCTCAAACGGTAATTTAATTCCTCAACTTCAGGCACTATTGACGATTCTTCCCCCACGGATTCAATTAAATCTAAAAGCTCGACTCCGACTCATTTCACTCCACCCATCGTTATCCATTCTCATACAAGCAGTGGTGCGAACTCAACGATACTGAGTCATAGTGCACGCATCAAAGAACCACGCAATCTTATTACAGCGTCCGGCCATTATGATGTGCTCTTCATTTATCCATAGGACGGTTGGTATACTATGACGTACGAAGGTCGGACCTTCCATGACCTGCAGGATCCATTAGTGGAGCAGTCACAACATCCGTCCCTCTTTCCCATCAATTGGTAATAGACTCTAATCCAGAGTGCATTGCCTGCCCCTCGGGACAACCCCCAGACCTTGTCATCACCGTAACGGATCAATAAGGTACGAATCCTGTTAGGGTGTGAGCTTCTGTATCAACTAGGATTTAAAATTTCCCGCAGGGATAATGGATGATGACCGTATGTCTTGCTCCGGAGTTGGCATTCGCAGGTCGGGTCTGAAAAAAAGTGAAATGCTAGTATAGAAAAAGCAAAGTTTTTTCATCTTCCATTCAGATAAAAGAGAAAAAAAAGATAATCTGAGACAGGAATTTTCAGCCAGAAAAGAACAAAGTAACAAAAAAAAGTAGTAAAATAATTTAAAGAAAAAGAAAAAAAATTGGATGAAAGGAAAATTCAAAATATATCGATTATTTGTAAAAATATACATAACATAAATATCACTTAAAGGAAACACATATCAGAAAAAATAAAAATGTAGGTTGACCTATGTTGTTTGAAACAGAAAGAACGTGCGTAAGTCTGTCATAAGAGCTCTTTCCAAACTCACTTGTAATTTGCAAGCGTTATTCTACGGGATAGTTCCAAGTCGACTGTGTTTTGCCAATTTTGAAAGTAATTGTTTTTATAGATATCTAAGTAATAACTAATTTTTAAATAAAACAATTATTTATATGAATTTAAAGTTGAGACACAAATATTTATTGATGGAGTTGAATGAAACAAACAATTTAATTAAAAGTAATTGTGAATCCATGCCACTCGAAATATTTTCTTATAAAATTTTTATGAAAAGGAGACGAAGGAAATTAAAATCTTGAAGCCAAATATCAAAATTCATGTCAAACGATTGTGAAAAAGACAGTTATATAAAATATGTGAAAATAAATTTAATAAGATATATTTTGATAATCTACAAAACAAGGTTTAATGATTTGACTGTTGTATTTTGACAAATTCTTGAATACGTAAATCTTGATTCAAAATTAGATATTCATTCGTTTGATCTAGATAATAGGTCGAATATTTCTAAAAGTGTTTTGTGACATTTTTATGTTGTGGTTTTGGAAACATCAAATAAATATTGGACAGCAACTTATTCAGATGTAAAACAGTTCATAATAAATCAAACCATATAATTATTTTCTCATACGTAGATTTGATTAAAGTGAAAATACGTTGGAACATATATTTATTTAACGGGTAATAAATGAATAAATAAGGAAAATGGATATTCTGGTTTGAAATGGATTTTTCTGGTTGTGTATCTGAAATGTTTTAAATCCTAAATAATGGTAAAAGAAGGTATTTGATATCAACTTTTTCTAACAAACTAGTTACATTCTAATTTTTAAACAGTGCGAAATAAAAGAAAAATTAAATGCAAATTAAATACCCATTTTACGAGATTGATTTTTTTATGTTGACATCAAAATTTGAAACTAAAAATTTAGCTGTATTGACAGTTGCAGTTAAATTGCTTTCAAACGACTGCCATTAACAAAACTAAAATTCGCTAATATGTGCTTTTGCTCGGTTTAATATCGAAAAGTCAGAATTTTTCGCTTTTAAATAAAAGGAACTAATCGCTACACTTTAGATAATATGTAATAACAGAAAGAAGAATTACCGAAAAAATATCTTATTATGATAGTTACAAAATTTCAATGTGATTTCTAGAAAAGGAGTTACAAACAAATAAGTTGACAGAACACAATAGAAAATTAATTATTAGCTCTACCCAATAGAAAATTATTTAGTAGCATTACCCAATAGAAATTTTTAAATATTCCTTCTATTTTTTTTTTTTTTTTTTTTTTGCTCTCTTAGCTAAAAAAATATCATTCGGAGATAATTTTGAGAAAATAATTTTGTAGTTGGATTTTCTTATGTAAATTAGCTAAAAGAAACTTTAGAACAATGATATGAATAATAAGTAAATCGAAATAAATATATGATGGTGGAAAAGAGTTATGAATTGCATTGCTTCCATATATATAGGAACTTGGATTGTTTATTTAAAGGGAATAAACGAACTCTATATGCAGAAGTTATTACATTTTCTCTAAATAGATAGATGTATAAATCAAAGCGAGTTTATAAATTTGCAGCAAGCTAATTAAAAATCAGCAGCTTATTTAGAATTCGGAAAGAAAAAAAAACAGAAAAAAAGGTTGAAAAGCATGGGAGGGGGTACTTCTTTTAAAGTTTCAATGTTGGAAAAACATTTTTTTACTTGCTTTCCAAATATTTGTACCGTAATTTGTTTCGAAAATATGAATCCATTTTTTGTACCTTTCAATTTTCAGGTTGATTGTTTTTAATGTAATATTTTATATATTCTTTTTTAAATAAAGCATATATTCTTAATGAAACCAAATTTTATTTCAGGATTAATCCATATGTTCTGCTTGTCATCAGCATCATTATGATGGGTGTTACAATGGGTATCATTCCCTTCTGTGAGGCACTTTGGATTCTAACATTAGTGCTGGCTGTTATGGGCTTCTTCATGGGGACAATTGACACCGTTGCCAACGTCTCTATGATCCGAATTTATGGAAAAGATGTATCACCATTTTTACAGGTAATTACTTCTGCTATAAAACGAAAATATTGTAAAACGAAAATATGTCTATAATAATCATATTTTAATTGAACTTACAGAAAGCTGTAGAAAAATTTCATAATCATGTTTGACAACAATTACCTCACAGATTAATCAAATATTTTATTATTAGTTCCAAAAAGTTTAATAGTTAAAAGCAAAACGAAGCAGGTCTAATGGTATAATGGACAAAACCTACCATCATTCTTAAGAGTCAAACTTTCTGAATTGATACCAATTTGAATCTCATTCAGCATTTAAAAATATAATTAAAATTTTTCTCGATATTTGTTTGTATTTCGAGATATAGATAGCAAATTATAAAACTGAAATGTTACCCCTATAGTTAATTATCTGAAACCAAACAGCAGAACGCTTAAAATGATCTTATCGGAAAATAAACTGCATTCAAATATCCACTAAAAATATTCACGGGAAAACTAATATTAAAATATTTACATTTGTATCGTTCATCTAAATTCAAACAGCTTATTAAAGATTTTCACAAAATGGAATGTTGCCTAACACTGAAATATGCTCTATCTTAGGTTAAATTGATTGTAAAATCTCTATTTGATTTTTTATGAAATAATTTGAAAGGATAAATATTTTGTGGATTAAACATTAAAGTAACCCATGATTTTGAATGAAACACAAATAGAGTGAAATATTTGAATTCCCAAGAGTTGTGTTTAGATAAAAGCTTTTTCATAAGATTAAAATTTGCTGACCAGCTTATTCTACTATTAAAACCGGGATGAAGATTTTAAATGGAAATTTCTTAACTACTTTCAGTTCAGCATAAGAGAGACTGTGGCTCTATTTTATAGACACATATGTTTTACTATATAATCACTAATCTGCATTATATGATTACTTTAATGTAGTTCAGTTAGATTGGTGCCCCATTTCAGAAGCCACATATAGAGTATCTAAAGACGCAACTTGTAACTATAAATCATACTCGGATGAAGACGACAAGATCTGAAAAGACAACTCCCTTCCTCATCATTAGAACAACACATGCGAAAGAATAATTGATTTCCGAAGGATTTCACGAGTATCAAGCTGACCTTTTTTCATCCAAATATAGACCCGAAAATTCTGCTGCCAAATTACAGTGGCCGGATTGTAAAGTTATAATATCTATTGTATTTAAGAGCTTTGGGAAAAAAATTTTGCTACGATATGAATGAAAAACATTTAATTTGGATAAATTTAATTTAGATAAATAGCTGAGAGATAAATGTACTGTAAATATTTCACATGTTCTAGATTTTTGTTTCATTCCTGCTTTTAATATAAGCAAGAAACATAATGTTTCTAGAATTTCCGATTGATATTTCGGGATAAAATTAATCTTATTGGAAAAAAATATACCTTTCTATCATTCTTTAGGTTTATAAACCATAATTTCCATGCATTTTAGTTATATACTCTTGTCTTCATTCCTTATTGGCTTATACTAATGTATATTTTCCGTTCTTATTTATTGAATTATCTTATATAGAGCAACAAGATATTTCATCAGAATTTTATGAATTTTCTAACAGAACAAGGAATTTTTTTTATCTATCACAAAGCATTTTATGACATTTTCATTTTTTAAACTTTATTATAAGCTTTAAAATTATTTAATAAATAAATTTTATTTATTCATAAAATTATTCAAACCATTTATTTAAAGGAATGTATATCTAATTATGTATTTTTCAACTTTATAAAAAATTAATCTGTTTCGAAAATATATATTGGCAATTCACGTATTTTTAACTGAAAGTTACAAATAATATAGCTTGTTATAGCGATATTTGCTTGTGGTTATACAATTAATAACATGATAAAACAAAATAACCATTTGAAAATAAATTTTATCGCCTAAGACAGCAAATGCTTGAACAGAAGTGGCAAGAGATATACAGCAAAATTATCTCTGTAGGTTGGAAAAGGAATAAACATTAAAATATGCAACTGAAATATCTTTTTAAATGAGTTTCAGACAAGGTATATTTTTTCCAGCTGTATTATTTATCAAATACTAAACTAATTTTATCCCATTTAAATATTCAATAATTTTTCTTTTGTTTATAAAGTAATTTTTAAAAAAGATGGAAGGAATAATAAAGAACATTTTTTAGAACCATCAAGAGGAGCATTCTCTTAATTTTGAGAAATTAATTAAAATGACATAAGATAAAAATGGTTGAATTGTTATAACAATTACAAAGTAATCAAAACTGTCACTTATAAAAGTGAAATGTGTTTACTAATAAATTGCTGGTTTCTGTTGATAAGGCTAGAAAGGTATGGAGAACATGAGCAACAAGAAAATTATCCCTTATTACAAAAAAAAAAGAAACCCTCCTCTTTAAATTTAAAATTACATTTAAGCTCGGAGTTTAGTAAACAGATATAACTCAGATGGATAACTAAAAGAAAACAAAAATATTTTACAAAACAACATTATTACAAAAACAAACAAATGTCAGAGCCTTCATTAGAAAACTTTATGACGCCTGTAAAGGCATTCCTATAACAATTAAAATGAAAAGAAAAAAGAGAATAAGGAAATTATTTGACTTTTTCCAATTCCACGGAAGATTCTCAAAAACAAATTCCAATGCAAAATGTTAGGTTTTGATACTTTGTAAGAGGACATAATAAAGACGTATTATGGAAACAAACCAAAAGTTTTTTTTTTAAAGTGACTGACTGACGAAGCATTCGGGAACGAAAGCAAAATTTGTGAAATTTCTTTTCATTCAAGTTGATAGTGATACGCGTAAAAAGAAAAGAAGTAGTTAGAACATCATAAAGTAATTCATTCGTCATAACCCCGCTTGGACAAATGTTGAATAAATTATTAAAAATGTATTTTTGAGCAAAAATGTGAAGCGAAAAATTTATAATAATGAATTTACTGATTAAATTACTTGCAGTCATTATGATTTATCCTTGAGGTTGAGTGCTTACTTTTCTTCTTTAAGTATCAGGTCAATAATCCTCTTAGAAATATTTGCCTAGACTGTTCTTTTTTTTTTTTTTTCGTCATCAGCGAGTAATTCTAGATACATAATTATTTCCTAATATTATAAGGTTTATAACTCTTAAGTAACCTACTTTATTTTAAAGGTTTATGCTTCTTTTTCATTAAATGCTTAAATAAGGGCTTAAGGTGGCAGGCATTATAATTATTTTACAAAGAAATGCATACCACTATTTTCATAAATATTTTACAAAGAAAAATTCTTGGGAGATTAATTGCTTTATTTGAGAAAACTATTTTAATTTTTCGTCTAGAAAAACGTACTAAATAAAAAGTAATCTTTTGCAAGAATGAATTTCATCAAAAGGCGACTGGAAAAGAACCCTTAAGGAACAATAGAATCTTAAAGTTAATCATAATAAAAAATCATATATTTAAATTCCATGAGTTACCTCGCTCTGTATCCCAAAAAAATTCTAAGACAAAGAAAAAAATCTCCTTTCAAGTCTTTGTAAAGTAGAATATTAAATATTTCACAGCATATATTAATACTAAATACCGATTGCTAAATTTTTTTTAATTTTTCTGCTGATTTTCATAGAAAAATGAGGAAAAATTTTGATACTAGTAATTCAATATTATTATATATTTCTTAAGGCTTAGGATTATTAATCTTTTATAATATTTCAATCTGACATTCAAGAGAACTCTAAAGGAGAATATGATAAACAGAGAATTCACGTGACGTTACAGATGCATACAAATATATATGAAAATATCTCCTCTCATCAAAATGAATTATTGTCTTCAGGTCTTTTTTTTCCTTCTTCTTCAAAAACTGCTCTAGATTCCAAAATTAGACAAGCGAAAGACAACTGATGTACATCATGTGCATAAATCTGAATCCAACCGATTAAAATACAACAGAATTCCACTCTTCGAATTTCATTTATTTGGTTGGTTTGACGGGGAAAAAGAAGATAAATCAGTAGGAAAAAATCCTTCTTCGTAAAAAATGTCAGCGAAACGATTGAGTTTTGACTGATGTATTTACGAAGCTATACTTTAATGCAGCAGTACGTACACAAAATTTTAGCAACATAATTGAGGTAATCATGAAATCATTATGGAAATCAACCTGTAAATGTACAGTACAAAAAGTTCAATTAACTCAGTTAACGGATAGTTGTACTTTATTCTTCAATTAACATGTAGGATTAAACACAGAACATAGGAAAACATAGGAATTAAACACAGTTAAAACACACAAGAAGTAGATACTAACAGCAAATACTAAATAGAAAATGACTCAGCTGAACCAACTATAAAGTTCGCTGTAAGATCAACACTCTAAGCAGAACATTGACGTTTTACGAACCCATCCGCTTATATAGTATTCTAACAAAGAATCGAATGTTTTCAAAGAATCCCCATATTTCGATAAATGTTAAGAAATATCGACAAAGGTCTTTCATTTTCTAGAACCTAATTTTTTTACCGTCATATGGTAGCCAAGTTCGTTACCAATGCTGGGAATCATTGACCAGATATCTATTCAACTTCCATTAAGAATATTTATAAATAATTCTTTTCAGAGATGAAACTAGCATTGCAAGAAAGTAATATTGGATAGCTTTATAAGTATTTCAGATTTTTTTTCATTTAAAAGGTGTTTTTTTTTTTTTTTACTTTTTTTGTCTTTGCTTCATAGTTTATTGCTACAAATAACATGGATCCTTGAAATCATTTTTAAAATTAAATATCAGATAGAAATAAAACATGGAGTAAAATTTTTATTAAAATCACGAATAAAAAAATTTTAGCTCTGAAATGTTAAAAAAGTACTATCACGAATATGCAGAAATTCATAACTCTGGAAAATCAGGAAGGGAGTGAAAGTTAAATTACTAAGTTCCATCTTAACAACTATAAAGCATATAAAAAATTAAATGTTAATTTCTATCATACGTTTTATTCCTTTGAGTTTTTTTAATTGGCCTTCCCTACTCTGAAATGTACACCCTGGAGATTTGGTATTCTATTGAACTTCTGCTTAATTTCTCGATTGTACTTCGAGCAAAGATGTATTAATTTTAACCAACTGGTTAAACACAATAAGTCAGAATATTTGATATTAAAAATCTTTAATTTACTTTTTGTGTGTGTCTATTTTCATCTGTCACTGTTATAATACTAATTTTTTTCAGGCTCTCCATTTCTTTTATGGAGCCGGAGCTTTCATCAGCCCCATGATTGCCCAACCCTTTCTACTGAGCGAGGACTGCTCCCCTTTCATTGACAATACCTCCGTGCCAGTTCACATCCTGGAACAAAATGAGACACTTCCCGCTAAAAATTTAGAAGAAGCCAAAAAAATGACTCACATAAATAATGTATTCTTCATTATGTCTGCTTTAATGGTAAGTTGAAAACAAAGACTCGATACAGTTATTTCTAAATTTAGGAGTGTTTGAAAATAAACTATATTAGAAAGTATAAAAGAAGTATTTTTTACTTCAAATAGAATTCTCAACATTTTTAAATTGCCCCAATTAGAAACAAAATCTATTACGTATATTCACAAAATTAGGAAAATTATCATCTAAATGCAAAAATCGCATTATAAGCTATCTGTTTAATGTCAGGATTCTGACGCAGATATAGAAAAATGCTTTAATGAATATAAGAAATGTTCTGGAACATTTTAGCGCATTTTTTATGGAATGCACAAGCTTTACATGTGCATTCTAGAAGGCATTATTTGACATAAATAAATTAACCACTGTAAACTGTCATTATGGGGGTGATTCTATTCTTATTTGGTCGGACACATCTGGCTATGTCAGTGAATTTAAGTTCCTTCGCGCTAGCAGTTCGTACTTATGGTAAAAATTTCTTTTGATACCATTATATTGGGATAAAATTCTCAGGAGCATTCAGCCTTTAATTTCTTACTTTCTCTATTGTACTTCGAGCAAAGATGCATTAATTTTAATCAACTGGTTAGACACAAAAAGAAAATGAACCTTTTTGAGACATAAAGTTTCAACTTTTTTTTTCGGAAAAAATATAACATCTATGAACGAATTATTGATATTATGTCTCAATTCTATTGAACTTATTTTGCAATTGTTTTAGGAATAATATCTAATAAAAGCATTCTAAATAAGTAAATTAGGTAGCATTAAAATTAAATTTTCACTTAATAGAAGAAGAGTTTAATTAGAACAAATAATACATTCTTTCAAAATTAAGAGTTTCCTATTTTAATTTTTCTAAGGCAACATTTTGAATGCTAACTTAACGCACGCACACACACACACGCACACACACACACACACAGATATATATATATATATATATAT
>JAOUZG010016587.1:12674194-12736013 GCA_026289955.1 Argiope argentata | reverse complement strand
TATCAAAAACTGCTAAAATGTTTACTTAAACACCACAGATTATTGCAAAATGTCTTTAAATGTAACTAATAACTGTCTTAATTTATTTGCTTTGCATCTTTAAATCTTTTAAAATCATTAAATAAATAAATGAAATACCGATGACAAAATAATTCTCCAAACACTCTGTAATGTACACCTTATATTAAAAAAAAATTTTTTTTCAAAAATGTTCATTTTAGGCACTTGGAAAGGCGACTTTTTTAATTATCAAATTATCAAAATAACCATATATCATGATATAAAGTTGCTTGTGGCCTGATTTTAATTATCAAGCCCGAGTTCTTTTAGGAAAATTATACATAATTCAACGAAACCCCGATAATCGTGCTTCAGTTTTTTTCCAGTACATTAAAAAGATGATTTGCATTACTCAGTATTTCGCTCTCACTACATATTTAAATCAATTATTATCCCCGTCCATTTAATTGTTTCAACAAAAAAATCCATTTATCTCTGATTTTTTATAATAAAAATAACGTCTGGGCTACTTGAATCTAATTCTTTCACGTATTGCCGACATATAAAATATGTCATCTCCATCTCAAAAAATAATAGTATGATTAATGGGGTGAGTGGTGGAATTTGCTTTCAGTAATTTTCTTTCTTCATGATTTACTAGCTTTATATCGATTCTCTTAATACATACCCTTTAACCGTAACTCTTTAAAAATTCCATTTTCTTCAACTTTTATTGTTTTCAAAGCATTAACAATTCCAGATAAATTATTAAAACCTGATATAGCTCATGTTTATGTTCTTTCTTCCATTTTTTTTTTGAATGACTGCACCATTGCACCAATGAGTACATACTTTTCATCACAATTTCTTCTTTAAATGAGTTATCAATTTTATAAGAATCCATGTTTTCTCACAAAAAAACGAAACATTCTCGCATTATCAAATTGGCATTTTCACTTAGGAACAATTTTATCTGCTATAAATTACAAAATAGCAGCGATCACATTTACCGGTTTGATAGCAATATATTTCTGATAATTTGGTTACACTTCATATCAATTAAACAAATATTGATATCACCACTTTTCAAATTGAAAGCCATAATTGCTCTCATAGTAGACATGTAGTGAGACAGAAGCAGGATGAGGGTGAGAGGGCAATGAAGAGAGTGCGACATGAGTGAAGAAGTTACCACCTACACCCACACATTTCCCAATTCAACCGTAATGTGGCATGGGGTTCAAAGTTTTGATCTGAACAAATAGTCTTAATTCTTCCTTTTGAAAGGAAAAATGGGAAGGAAATCAAACATAAAAAATAAGTATCATCCTTTATACGAAGATCTTCCTTTGAATTGAATCTTGAATTCGTGAAACTCCGATAACGAGGCCTGGCACGAGTTATTAAGAAAGAATGGTGGTTAATCTAAATGGATGAGCCAGTACATTTATATCACCAAATATTTCCAAACATAGATTATCTATCATGAATTGCATTCATCATTGGTTCTTTGAAGCTGGATCTACAGCAATTAACACTCATTGTGGCTAAGTCTGCAAGAGTTTCGAGCATATACAATAGCATTAACCAAGCCTTCTTTCATGATTTTTTTTTCATAAACCATATTTACATTCATTTTTTATTCTTGTAAAGTTAGTAAACGCTTATGCTGTTTTAACCTTTATATTTAAGAGGGAATAGTAATATTCTTAAAAGTAAATGCCTAACTAACCCAAAAAACTTCCAGTATCTTTTCTGTTCCTACCGTATATAGATTCTGAGATAAAATGAATTCAAATCTTAAAAATATTAACAGAAAAAAGTCTTGTCGTAATCAAGGTTTCTTAGTCCCTTATTGCTCTTCTCTTGGTGTTGAATTCCTAAAAGATTTTTCTTAATCTGTTAAATAAAATGAGTATAAATTTCTGCATACTTCAATTGCTGAATTTAATCTTTTAACTCCAGCTATCATCAATAAGCAATTTATCATGTCTGTCGTGCATTTCGGTGATCAGCAGTCAGTATCTGAAGTTTTTTAACTTATTGTGTACGACAGTCACCAATCGATGTATAAATATCTATCAACAATTTTATAAACATTTATACTTATATATACTTTTAAATCAATATTTTTGTGTTTCTTTTAACGTGTCCATTTTTTTAAAAAAAATTTGTGTTTCTTTTTTTTTAATTTTATCTTTTAAACGTGAATCATTTTACCTGTAATTAAAAGATTAATTGAGTTTAATTAGGTAAATTTTCTATTTTGAAGATGGGTGGAAAATACTGTGATTGTAACCTCGTGCTTTTGAACTATGATTAGTTATAACAATATCTCAGCCTTCAAAGCCATATAATTACATTTAAACCTGGTTTCTTTAATGTGTTTTAACAGTAGATTTTTAGTGAAAAAAACCACTTAATCTGTTTTATTTCTCAAAGCTCTGTCTCAAAAATTGAAAAAAAAACCATAAAGAATTTTGAATTGGCAAAGTTCAGTCATATGTATCAATCATAAATGTATGTGTTTGTTTATTGAATTATTCTTCTAATACTGTGGTAACACATGTCTGGTGTTTTACTTTGAATGGAAGAATTACATTGTAGAGATAAAAAGTATTATGGGATTATTTACAACTAAATAAGGCAATCAGTTTCTTTTATTCTATCATTTTAAAGATATTTTAATAGATTTGTATGATTTAATTTTTTGCACATTTTCAGATACCTGTGACAATTCTGAGTCTTACTCTACTGGGAAAGGATATGTATTTGAGAATGATTGGAAAAGGCGACGTTAATCAGAATAAACAAGGTTAGCTTTTAAAGTAATATCGATTATTTCAAAAAATAAGGTTGTTTTATAAGCAACGAAACCTTTTTCTACTTTCCAATGAGCCTTTACTTTTAAGACCTGTGATTTTGAATGACCGGCTAAAAAGTAACAATAATAATAAAAAAAACTTTAATGACGATATTATAGCACAGACAACAAAACTTTTTTTTTCAGATAAGAAATTCAATTGAGACATGACTAATGTAATTTAGTAGTAACTAATGGGTGTATTCCTTTTTACTGAGCTGCCAATATTCCTCTAGCAGGCTGAACAATGAATAACAAAATTTGAAACATATTCTGTGAGCAAATAATTGACTGTATTTCACTTTGACTACTGATTACTTTTATTTTACCACAACGATTAAAGATAATCATTTTACTGTAATGACTGGAAGGACTCAAATTTTGTAATACTTCACAACAGGTTTCTTTTTTACTGTGCTTTGAGTCCCTTTACAGCAAGATGAACAATGAATACTAAAATTTTAAATACATTCCGTGAGCATGAATTGACTCGTTTAACTTTTATAGGTAGCTCCTTTACCACAAAGACTACCGATAATCATTTTATCACGAAGACTACCAACAACCGTTTCAGCACAACGACGACCAAGAACTATTTTAACATCAACTTTTTAAATATTAAACTGATTGTTGGTAGCCTTTATAAAAATGAAATTTCGATGCGAGATAACATCAAGGTTACAAAAGGAATCAATATTTGCTTTTGACATTAATAAATGCTAATTAATTAATATATTAGAACTGCTTCAAAATTAACGTATCACTACTCGATAAATTATCGCATTTTCAAATTTTCAAATTAAAAATATTTCATTTGTAACCTTCTTAAATTAATACTTAATTTTTTAAAAAAATTGTTTTATATCTCTTAATTAACAAAACATCTTATTAGGCTGTTGAGAAATTTTGGAATGTCAACTTAAAGTTTACTCTCTGGAGAATTTCTAATTTGTTTCAGATTATTCAATATCATATTTGAAAACACATAACAGAAGGGTAATAAATTGTATGAAGGTGGTCAATCAATAATTTTGGGCAAGAGAAATACAGTCATTTTTTATACAGAAAAAGTGTAATTACTTTTTATTCAAGAGAAATGCAGCACTGTCTTGAGAAAAAAAATTAAAAGTTAAAAAAAATCAAGAGTTAAAATTACAAGTTTTTCATTTTCACGCTAATTATCAAGTAGGTGAAATATATAACTTGATGCTTCTATTTTCAAAGTAATTTTGAATAATATTTTATGTAATTAAAAAAAACCTTTTTCATGCATAAATTTAATGCACTTTATTGCAAAGTAAAATCCTTTCAAATATATCTTTTTATATTCATATATATTTAATTTGAAAATTTTTTGGTCTTTAAAGTACGAACAACATTACAGCTCGTCCTTTATATGGTAGAGTGATAATACCATAATTTTTCTGTTCAGATAATATTAAATAAATAAAAATATCAACGTGAAACCGCATTTTCTTAGTCCTGTTATGACCATTTAATTCTAACCGACCCAACTAATCTGCTGTATCAGAACATTTCCATTTTTCTTTTTTCTTTCAAATCATAACAATTTTGTCAGATATTTTCGATGTGAAATAATAAGAAATTCGTGAAATCAGCTCTGCTTGTTAGCTAAAAAGTAACCGACTTCAATCTATAATACTAAAAGAAAAGACAAAAAATAAGTTTTAACGTTTGTAAAAAAAATTCAGGCAATATTTTTTCGCATTTTTTTTATAAAAATGCGAATATTTCTCAAAGCATTCAGACAATCTGCTTAAGACCTGATTTAATATGCAGCTTTTCTTTTTATTTTTTAAATTTAAAATGTCACAACAATATTAACAACAGCAGTGTAAATGCATCTATCTATCAACAATTCAACAAAAAATAAACTAGAGTGTTTTCCCCTTGACTTACACTTTTGAATATAACACTTTTGAGTTTAGCTTCGTCGTACAGTGAAGATTACCGAGTATGCAATTAGGAGCATATGTGGTCAAAATTTCACCAATACAATTTTGGAGTAAAGATGATCTACATCTATTTTTTCATGTTTTGTTTTATTTTACTTAGGAATACAGAAACGGGAAATTCTTGGACTGTTTTGATTCAAAATTTGGAACAGATTCGCAATTCTGGTGATTAAAATATACGTCAAAATTCTATTTTTCAAGTTGAAAACATTCAGTGATTTTCAAACTCACACTCACATGGATCGACACACAGACAGGCTTTCTGCTCTTGGGTTTCAAATAAAATTTGTCAGAAATCTATAATTTAGGAATTATAGCCCTGTACCACAGTAATTTGTCTAGTGAATTCCTCCAAATAGATAGATTTATTCCAGAAATGGGGGGAGGGAGGGATTCAAAGTCAGTAAATAGCTAATCTAAAAGTAGTAGATAATGAAAATCTGAAGTAAAATTGACGTTTTTCATAATTTCAATATTTTATCTTTGCCTACGAAGAAATATATTTTTTTTAAATTTTCTCTTGTTGGATTAATTTTTACAAATGTTTGATATCTTTCGTTATCCGAGCTATTGATTGAAGTTTTCTATTTTATACGGTCCCACCCCAAATCCTCCCCTGAAGATTTGGGGTGGGGATGGGGGTCAGCTTTCCCTTTCCAAATGCCTCCCCCGGGGGGGCACCTCGTAATTGGGGATGAAATGCTTCCGATGTGGTGGTTGGATCTCGCAAACCCGGTGGGTACACTAATATGTGGGGGTTATGCACCTCCCATCGATGATGGGACGTACTTAATTCCGGGAAGGTTGTACCGTGACCGGTGACCAATGGCCAGTTCCCGTAAATTGCTGTTGAGGTGGTCCGGTCATTCAGTGCTTATGTTTAATCCCTGTGCCTTCGTGGCAGGTTGAAGAGCCTGTTCTATGACTCCCCTTTCCAAATGTATAAGTTGTCTTATTAATATCAATATATTAAGAGAGAAGTAGAACATGTTTAAATACAACTTTGGTGCAGTGCAAACAGTTAAATGTTTTATAAATGCTCACTAGTTGATATATCTGTTCATTCGGGAGTAAAATCCTTTCATGCCCAATATTTTGAACGCAGAAACTATTTTAGTGTAAAATATTATAATATACAAAGTATTTTTTCCAAAAAATTATTGAAATAAAAAAAAATTAACAAAATAGTGGTTGTGTAGCTCAAAATCTTAACAATGTTTTGCAAAGGAGTATCTATAAACTTCCTCGTTTCAAGATCATCTACGTTAAAGGATCTAAATAATTAATCACAATTTAAAAAAAAATTGCATAAAAAGGAAATTTGTTTTCTTGAAAAGGTAAAATTTTTAATTTTAGGATGATGTAAATTTTATTCGGAATAATTTCTACCGAAGCTTATATGAAATAAAAAACAAAATATTGGTTAACTTCTCATAGTCTGAAATCCTTTGCTGTCGTCAAATATTTCCTTAAATTGCAATAACTTTTCTTTTCCCGTCCCTGTTTAAGCGATGGACGTCTACCGGCTCTTAGGCAATATTAAATCCTAATTTGAAAACAAATGCAAAACTTGAAAAAAATATGCATTGAAATGAAAGAGAATTTTTTAAAATTGGGATAAATTAGCTCAAAGTTAACATCAATTTTAATGCGTTTAATGCTTTAAAAAATTAATAACAATTGAAAGAAGTATTATGCAGAAGCCCAATTGATATCGTTGAAACAATTTAAAAAAATACGTGAGGCATTTTCGCGTCAAAAAACTTTTCTCAAAACCCTTCTAATATGATTTTTGAAATATTCATTGATTTGTTGGACAGCTTTTCATAGCCAGATAAATCTGGGATTTTTTCTAGTGTAGAGGGTTCCACAATAGCAAAGCGTTTTTCTGTCAAAGAAAACTGCCGTTTGATCCGCACGTTCATTCTGACATGAAAGAAATTGAAAATTGGAACTCACTTATTTCTTGGTCGATTTGGCGCTTTTCAAAGCATTTTTAATAAAATTGAACTGAATGGGATTTTATCCGTCATGTCGCATCTCATTTTCTAGTCGCCAAGTGTCGAACTATCAGAGCGTACTAAATTCATAGCATTTTAGGAGGATTTTAAGTTTTTGTTTAACTTTTATTGTCTAGATTCTTAAAACTTCTGATGGTTCTATTCAAGTATCTGAGATTATACAAGATGCAATACTTTCTAACCAACTGCCAACTCAAAAACCTAAACCTAACTCAAGTTAGGTTTTTCGAAACAAAACAATAAATAGCTTTATGTTTTTGAGATCTAACGACGCCATCTGACAAAGGTGGAGTTTTTTAAGCTCTTTTCTAAACATTCATGTCCCGATGGAATTTATAAATTATTAATCTCATGACTTTTCAAAAAAGGGAAATAACATACAAATGACTCAAAAAATCTCTCATGGTATATACATAGAAATGAAATGCCTTCCTATTCATATAGACTGAATGTTAGAAGTGAAGTTCATAACAAATAATTAGGAATAATGTATTATTCTTTGTTTCAAATCATAGTTCTAAATTTCAAAGAAAAAGAAGAAATGCTTCTACGAATTTACAGGAATGGATTAAGTTTTATAAATATTCTTAAGCAGCGCAAATTTAGGGGACCTCTTTATTTTCTTTAAAAATAGTATGTTTTTATTTATTTTAATTCATCTACATAAGCATATTTTAAGTTGTAAATATTATGAAAGACAAAAATAGCTAAACAATTAATTGCAGGTTGTCTCCACGAGAATAAGTTTCAATATATTACACATGAAAAATTTTAAATTAGTGTTTAAAAATAATTTGAAACCATATGCCAAAAATTAAAGCCTTTAAGGCATTTTAAATTCTCAAATACAAAGTTTGCCAAGATTGTTAACTTGTGAGCCAATCAAGCAACTTTTGAAAAAATATTTAGCAGTACGTTTGAAACCGTGAATAATACTCTGAAGTATAAAAGATTCTTGAATTTAATTGTAATCTGTAAGCGTTGTTGTTTTTTCAAAATGAAAGCACAAAATTGATTACAAATTTAAATGAACAACAAAATTGATTACAAATTTAAATGAACCACAAAAATATCAAGGACTTGTTCCCCTTCCACTCCCCTCCAAAAGTTCTTGGGCTCTTAGTCAGTTACCTAATTTGTCTGTTTGATAATCTTGTTGTTGAATCATTACAATAGCTCCACTCTTAATTCTATCAAGTCGTTTCAAATTTTGAAAATTTTTAGCTTGTTTAAGAGGAAAAGGTCTACATTTATCCATAAATATTCATTTCTGTAAAGAATAGCATCTTTCTAAATTACCATTTAAAAGATAAGTCTTAAGCATAAATTATAATTGATCATTTTTATAAAACAATAAACAGATAGATTTAATGAATGAAATTTTTAAAGAGAAGCTATATTTATGTATTAATAATATAAGAAATATTTTTTTTTCACTATAACTATTTTCTACTTCTTATCCTTTGATTTATAACTAATATTTTCTGAAAATATTATGGATCCTTGAAAAAGGAGATTATCAAATTTAAAATAAGTAAGACCAGGAGAACGGAGTCAACATTTAATCTTATATATCGATTAGCTAATACTTAAATTTTGAAGGTGTAAAAATATTGTATTACCATCGCAAATGCCCGATAGTACAAAATTACAAAAATGAAACATTTCAGGAAATAAGGGAAAAATCGATCACTGAATTCTATCTCCATAAATATGAAACAAGTCAAGTTAAATAAAAGTATATAAAAACAGACTAAATATTTCTGTTAACTAAATAGTATGCTAAAATCTTTCTTCTACAAGAAAGAGTTTGGTTCTGTAGTGTTGCTTCTTCCCAAGGATCCAGGGTGAAAATTCAAAGAATGATTCGTCATCTTGAAGACAGCCAAGATCTGCTTAGATTTCAAGAATACTATTCAATAGAGTAGCATAAATCCATATTTTTATTTTCTGTTATTTTTGTCTTTGTATATAGCATTTATTTGTATTTGTATTTTTTCAGCGCTGCTCATTTTATTTATTTATTTATTTCTGTCCTCGTCTTTAATTTTTTGTTTATATTTTTATAGTAATTTTTCAGAATTTTGTTATTATAAGTAAACTATAATTCAGTTTATGTGAATGATGATAAGTCTTCAGTTTCTCTCCCATAGTTAGCTTAATAAGCCAAAGCCGTCCCCATTAGAAATTCAAACATCTCTCTGATTTCGGCTTTCTTTTATCTAATATTAAAATCCCTTATCAAACTTTAACCAATAAATGTCAGACGCGTCGCCAATAAATGTCACTCATAGGGATGGATAGAAAAGGATCTTCTTTCAATGTCCTTCTCACTTCAGATTCATTACGCTGTTTAAATAACCAGGGGGTTATAGTAGAAGAGGCATGGAGCTGTTTTGTGTTTTTTAACTAAATAAACTATGTCTAATAAAAAAAAAGATATATTTTATGAAATTTAATAAATCTGCAAGATAGTCCTCTTTACCACTTATTAATTATTTAGACTATATTATGAAAGATAATCCTCGAACCACTTATCAATTATCTAAACTTTACTATGAAAAATAATTCTCTAAACCGCTTATTAATTATTTAGACTATATTATGAAGGATAATCCTCTAACCACTTATCAATTATCTAAACTTTATTATGAAAAATAATTCTCTAAACCGTTTATTAATTATTTAGATTATATTATGAAAGATAGTCCTCTAAACCACTTATTAATTATTTATATATTATGAAATATAATCCTCTAAACCACTTATTAATTATTTAGACTAGATAATGAAAGATTATTTCTCAGTGATTTTTAATCAGTATTTCTGTAATTTCTTTCTTTCTTTCTTTCTCTCTCTCTCTCTATCTTTCTCTTTCCCTCTTGTATTGTTATTATTACTGAAGCTGATTTGCCTCCAGAGCCCTTTGAGGAAAAATACGATACCAGCCCGGTATCGAAATTCCAGACTATTGTCATTACTCTTCTGTGCGCATCTTTAATGTTCCTGTATGACGGTCTTCAGGTAAGAGAAATAATTTATTTCAAATATTTATGTTTCAGAGGCTGATTTAGTATATCTTTTACAAAACTTACTATTTCTGACAACAATGTGACAAAATTCATTATTTCTGGAAAAAAATTATTAAAATATTGCTACTTGTGATACTGGTGTTATTTATTTCACTTAGCAAAACTTATCTACACATGGTATAAAATGAAGTATCCTAAAAGCGTTTGTATGTAGGAACCACAAATACTCGAGAAATATTTAACGGATACTTCATATATTTAAATCATTTTGAAATGAATTTATTAGGGAAGGTTTTAGTACATTAAAGTCATATCAAAATAAAAAAGGGAGTTTTATAATTGTGACTTTAACTTTGCTCTTATCCGAGCATGCGTAGAAACCTCGAACTGCGCATGTGCAAATAGCAAGAGCTGTAGTATGCATATGCGATACATTTCTTTGTTTACGTCAGATTTTAAACAGTGATTCAAATCCCATTATGTCCAAAAGAAGGAAATCCGACCTTTGAGGGAACACATTAAATGCTAAAAAGCTTCGTTTGTTGCTTGATAAGGAAAATGAAGAGGAAGAATACTTTCAGTTAGCTAATATCAGAGAAATAATGTCCACTCTTGAGAAGGTGAGTCTTTTGATGAGCAAAATAAACGTCTTTCTTTAAATCGTACTGCAACTGAATTGCGGAGATAGAATAAATCTTCTGAAGAGCAAAATAGTCACCTGTGTTTTGTCTACGGACATATCTTTTTACCTTTTTAACAGTCTAAATATTTCTGAATGTGTGCTATAAAAATTTGTTTTGTGGCTATTTTTAATAATTTCTTAGTATACGTTTATGTTTGTTTGACGTTACGTAACATGCCCATATCATATCGGGTGGAGGCTAGACTTATGTTTAAAGCTAATTTTTTTCCCTTGGGTGCTATGCCACGGGCAACATCGTGCGGGCTCTGCTAGTTTTGTTATAAATTAAATTGTTTAACTACAAAGGCGAATAGAATATCCGATTTCTTATTGAAGCCTGAATTTGATAATTTATAGAACACTAATTTCAAGATATTTTTTCTCTTTTTCAATGTGCTATTTAAGTTTTTATTAGGTGTTTTATATGATTTAGTACATAACATTATGAACTTTTAATAATTCATGATTAACTTTAGAAGGAAATCCTAATTGTAATTATTTGTTTTGTTAATCGCAATAAGAATAGTAATTATTTGTATTGGTATTAATAAAAGACATTAGCTAAGATAAAAAAAATATTGTGATAGTTATTCATCTTGAAAATTAAATAACTTAGTGAAAATGCAATTGTAGTAATCTTTTCAAAAATGTATTTAAAATATTATACGCTTTCTTAAAAAGAATTTTTGATTTGAAACTATTGAATAAATGACAGTTAAAATAATGTATAAAACTGCAATTAATACTAAACTTTATTTAACTCTTGGATACGACGATTAAAGTGAACATTTTTCATACTCATGACAAAAATTGACAACGAGTTTTGTTCCTTACCTCTCCAAATTTCAAGAAAATTTGTGAAAACATTATTCTTTCGTATTAAAGATACTACAAATTTTTAGAACATTTAATTTTGGTTTAGCTGCATTTACTAACCTTCCATTTTGGTTCAAAGAATAGCTATTTTTAAACGGAGCTCATAATTTTGAATCGCAGTCAGAAGACGAGGGAGACGCTTGAGCTATCATAACCTCTCCAAATTTTTTTTACCACAGCAGGTGGAAGTTGTTGACCCATGACGTGCTTCCGGTTTGCTTATAAGAAATAGGACCCGAATCCCGGGATTTATTATTAAATCACTGGGACACTAAACTATTACGATTCTTTACTCTCCCATTGATCCGTTGATTAAATTTGATCCTCAATTAAATTATTTTTTAAAGTTTAAAAATTATTTTTGACGTTAATAGAATCTTTAGAACTTGGTTATTTACTTATTAATTTAATTTTATAATGTATAAGTGGTTGTGAACTATCTACGTGCTACCTAAATTGTAGAACAGAAAAAGCCAATCCAAATGATATTAGTGCCTGTTTAATGGAAGTTCTATATACGTGCCTTTTTATAATACGACAAAGTTAGGGTTATTTAGCTGAATCGAAAAAGATAAACTTCGAACTGTAAGGCCCCTAATCCGGAGACCTACCAATAGGCCACCGCTTATCTTGACGTGGCAGTTTCTTTTTTCCATACCCTCCCCCCCCTCCATCTTTTTTTTTTCTTTGTCTGAAAATGATTTGAATATGATGGTCTTATTATTCTCCAAAAGCAATTGTTTCATCTCCCTCACCCTCTATTTGACCTTGGCGATTCTACATAGATTTCGGAAATGTAACGAATTTCTCATTTAAATTGCTTTTGAAAATTCGTAATTGCATCAAGTTTTTAAAAATCAAAAAACATGAGACTAAACATTATGTTACATCACGATGTGTTTGCTCGAGCAAATAAACTTCGAATTTAGTAAAAATCTTGTATGCAGCATTTACCCTTTTTCCCCCTTGCTTAACTGATAAATGATTTCTCAAAATGTATTCATTGGAGCGTACTTCTAGGCTGTCTATGGCGGATATTTATATTCATATGCCGTGAAAGGTCCTGTGAGTCTGCGGAAATCGAATGCTGCATATCTAAATGCTCTATTTTGGGTGAGTATCGAATGCATGATGTGTAATTCGTAATAAATATTTTTCTCTGAAAGTACTAATAAATGCTTTGCATTATTAAAATGCATGTCTCATTTTATTTTATTTTAAAACAATGTTTTAATTACGATTGGTAATTTTTCAATCATTATGTTTTCTCCTAATATATTAGCACAGAAATTGTTTCTCTTACCAAATAAAAGATTTATTTTGCAAACTTTTTTTAAAGTCGTCTTTTGAATTAATAAAGAAAATTAAGTTTTTTTCAGTAAAATTTTTTTATTGATAGCAAAGGTGGCATTTCCCATTCATTTTTTAAGAGTGAGTTATAATTTTAGTTTGTTTTTTTTTCATTCTTTTAACTTGATAAACGGAATCTAGGAGCTTTTTCTTGCTTTTTCCCTCCATATATTTATAAACATTTATTTTTTTTTAACTTCATAACTTTTTATCATATTTTTAGTGCAACTTAACCAAATTTATCTGTTGTGCCTAAAATCTTACAAAAAAAATTAACTTTATAAAAAAATACATCAATACAATCAAAATTTATTTTTATAAAAGAAATAAAAAAAGAATTATATCATGCAATCAAAATTTAGCATTATAACAGGATTTTCTATTTCTTGAATTTTTAATTTTCTGTTACGCAATAAAATTCGCTCTATTTTTCTGCTTAAGATTGAATATTTTTTGTAAGTTAGATTGTTCGATTCTTCCCATCGATGACGGAACATGCTTCTTTCGGGAAGGGTTGTACCGAGACCGGTGATGAACCTTAGGACTCAACCATAGTTCCCACCAATGTTGCTGTTGTGGCGCTCCGGTCTTTCAGCATTTATTATCCATGTGCCTTTGGACGGGTTGGAGAGTCAGTGATATGGCCTCTTCTATTCAATTAAGGCATCACAAGACCAACACTTTTGAAGTTTAACCCAATCCGGAAAATGTATTTAATCAGATTTAGAAGCAGAAATTTTATCTATGTAGTTATGCCAAACTATTTTATATTTTACCCTATTTTTTAAAAAAAATATTTTAAAATAAAAATGAATAAAAGACAAAAGTGCTAATTTTTTTTAAAATCCCATAAGGAAAAATGAAATTTGTTTTAATGCTTTTCGTAGAGGCATTTCCAATAATTTCATTTTAATAAGGATTTTCTCTATCTGATCCTAGCCTGAAACTTCACTCGAAAATATAAAAAAGTATTTTTAATTTTTGCCTGATTCAGACTTGTATATATTTACTGAATAAACCCTTAAAGGAATTTTAGGGATTATTTTTCTATTGTATTTGTTAGTTAATGTTTTTATTTATGTTAAATATTGAATATTGCAAGGAAAACAAATAAAAAAATATTGTATCTATTTTAAAAATTAATCATTTAATGAATAATTAATTATTTAATAAACGAAAGGAGGAAATAATGATAAAAATCCCAGTTATAGTTATTTTGCGAAAATGATATTTCAGACAAAAAAAAAATGCCAAATAAAACTTATTTTATAGACTTTTCACAACAGAATGTAACATCGCGACAGTATACAACAGATTAAATATTAAATAACTGAAATTATGAAATTATATCAATAGTTATAGTAATGATGCAAACGATTTTAGAGGATAAAAAGTGTTTTAAAAAATTTGAAAAATAATTTTTTTGTATGGAAAGAGATTTAAAATCTTCTAATAACTTCAAAACATGATTTAAATCTTTTTTCAAACTTATCAATTTCGCCATTTAGATCGTTCTTATTATAAATATAATAAATTCTATCGATATTGCATTATGATTATACAGTTAACAAAATTTCCTCTTTCAGTATTTTAGTATACCACCTTCTCCTTCTCCCTCCCTGAAAAATGCTGCCACAATTTTTAAATGCCTTTTTAAGCTTAATTCAGAGAGACTAAGCCCGAAATTATATATTACCTAAGTTATAAATTTGTTTAACACCTGCTGAGGCACATAATGTGACGATGTTTTTGTTATTTTAAACTTACTGTAGATTTAACTAAAAATCCCCCCCCCCTTTTTAAATATGATAGTAATTTTTAAAGGTTTAATATGATGAAATATGTAATAAATTTGAAATCCCATTGATGGTTGTATTTAATTACAGGGAATGTTTGCAATGGGCCGATTGTTATCTATCGTTTTGGCAACTCGTTTGGCTCCCGCTTTTATGCTTGGCTGTAACATAGTAAGTACAATATTTTGGTTCAATTTTGTTTCTTTATTCCTTAACGCGCATTTTTAGGACTAAGATTTAATAAGGATTCAGTAAATCGTTTTTAGATTTTTCGCAGAAAGTTGTAACTTCATACTGAATAAAAGAGTGTTAAATATTTTATCTCTTTTCCAGAAAGTTGCAATTTTACATTTGTCACTGATTAGGTGCCTATATAAAATATGATTAAAATAAAGTATGGGTTGCATCAATTGATATTTATGCAACTTTATGTTTACGTTGAGAAGCATAGTGATTATAGCTCTCGCTCCGTAGATAGACGCATTAAGACTGTGGGGTTGAGTTATCTTTACATTCATGACGAGAGGTTCCTCTTACCAGAAGGGTTATATTATAGTTAGAGATATCATTAGAGCTCATTCTTAGTTCTCGCTACTATGATTGCGACATGATCATTTAGAATACCACGTATGGTGAATGAAGGCGGTGTGAATTTGAAATAAGATCTTTTTCACTATTAAAATCTATCGTTCATCTGCAACGGACGGCTATATAGTGCTATGAACTGGTGTGATTGAAGGGAGAAAATTTCAAAATTATCAGAACATCGATAAACAGTTACTATTCTTTAATAGATATTAACTTGAAATCCTATCATATGTAATGTAGCTAAATATGATAAAAATTTCAAGATTACATAGATTCGATTATTGATCAGGATTTTAAAAGATAAATTTTAAATTACAGGCATAATTCACCTCTCCAAACTTATTTGGTATTGAAACCTGCGTAAAAAATATATAAAAAAATATTTGCATCGAAAATATGTCATGGAATAGATTCATAGAATTTATTATGATAAAATTCTTTCCTTCTTAAATGAGATATTTAACTCATTCAGTTCTAGCAAATATAAGATGCGTTGTTAGTAAGATTTGTAGTAACAAGAAACCAACGACAAAATCTCTGAGACAATTAATTCATATCAAATAATATCGAGGGAAAATGTGTGTTAACCTTTTCCAGTGGATGTTATTAAAATTTTTGAAATATATTGAAAAAAATAATGGGAGTTATTAATAGGTTGTATTCATATGAACATTACAGTCAGAAAATGATTTAACTTGCCTTCTTTCATAGGGGGTTACACTTTTGAGGATACATCCTCATACATCAATCGAATACATCCTCATACTTCCTCATACATACGCATCCTCAAGAGAGGACAGTAATCATGAATATTTAAGGTTTATAGACACTTTTCTTCATGTTTTAGCCAATTTAAATTATTTAAAATACTAACTATGCAAAATATAATATATTTACCATAAAAATTCTAAACTGAATCTTATAAATTTAAATAATTAAAAAATAAGGACTATAATAATTAAATGGAAATTATAATAACAAATAATAATTTAATTCAACTAAGAATAAAAATTAGTTGAAAAAAATCGTAAAAATAAATATTTAATATTAAATTTTATTAATTACGTATTAATTTCATTATTTAATAAAGTGAAAAATATCAAATAAAAATAAAATTATTTGGCATGAAATTTCTCATAATAACGGGAAATTAATGTTTTGAACATTATTCCTGTTTTGCGCTCAATTTTCTAAATTCTACACAGCGAGGAAGACACTTGGCGAGCATATGTTGAACCTTTTGTTTTATCTTTTGCTGTACAATTTTTACATGCAATAATGGTAATAATAATGAAAGTTGAAATAAAAAATTATGGCTATATAAAGCTAAGTGTTTGCAGAAAAAGTAGCAAAATATAAAGCAGAACATGAGGATGAAATATAAGTAACAGTTTAGGAAAAAAAAAGCAAATCTTAAATGTGAAATGTTTTCTGACTTCCAACAGGATTTCTTTCTCTCGTTCCAAAGATAAACAAACATTCACCCTCCTCGCCGAACGCAGAATCAAAATCACATCCTTCTCTGCAAAATATGAAATTACACCGTTCACATGAAGAGAAGTGGTGGGGCAGAAGAGAATCAAACGAAGAAACAAACGCCCTAGAGGGGTGGTGTACTCAAATCAGGACACCTGTGAATCAACCAATTTGGCTCGTTCTTAAATTAATTTGAAAACTAAATAAAATTATTATTTAAAACGTTGTAGGTATTTTATGACAATGGTAATTGATTTTGATAAAATTTCATTTCTTAAATTGTCGAATAAAAATTCCCAAACTTAAGGCAAAAAAGGGGGGAGAGGCATAAAATTTATGACATGGAAGATACGAAAATTGCTCATGCTGCCATCTGTTTTTCTATAAGGAAACTAAATGATATTTTTCGAGCAAGTTTGAGGGGATTTTAAAATTAATAATCTTTTTAAAAGAAAATTTTAAAATTGGCGTGCTCTTTTGCAATCACAGCCTCGGAAAGGATTAAACGTGTCAATCCACAGCGAAAAATGGAGAGAGATTCCAGGATGAGAATGAAATGTTGCTTTACAAGTAAACGGATTTTGGGTTTCCTACCATTCTACTATAATAGTTTTGTGGCTGGCTAATGTATTTTCAGTAAAAACTAAAAACTGACTTCAAAACTTTTGATATAAATAAATTGCTGATTTTATACAATTTTTGATAAAATTCTTGTTCTAGGTTGGTTGTACTCTAGGCATGCTGTTCATGTTGGCATTCAGTCATAGCAAAGGTGTACTGGTATTTGGAACGATCATTATCGGCCTGTTCATGAGTTCAGTATTCCCTACCACTCTGTCACTTACTGAAGAATATATCAAAGTCACACGTAAGTCTTTTCCTAAAATAGTGCATCTCCTTCCTTCTCATGAGTTCGCCGTTCTCATATAGCTCATGGAAGACTAACTCATGGAATTTAATTTGCAACTTTCTACATTGTAGCTATTGACAAAAAGCATGGAACAATGTTCCACATTTTTACAGGTCTGGCGAGTAAATTCTTTTATTCCATGCTGCTGCAACCATTGCCCGTGCGGATGTCTGTCTGGATGTGACACAGGGAAGAAAATTTATTCCGGGATGGGAGTAGTATACCTTTAAGATGCTCATTAATTAAAATATTAAAGAGCAATCGTCAGCAATTCCAGTATCAGCAATAACTTCCAAATTTTCGACATCACTTATGCATTATTAAGTTGCATCTGTTGGATTGCGGCGAAACAGTACATATGGTAGTGTAGCTGCTTGTCAAACAATTGAGGGTGGCTCTCTTCCGCATAATAATTTTTCATATTAAATTAAAATTTACAAATATTTAAACTAAATTATTAGTCCTTTTTATCTATAAAATTACTGAGATCATTCTTACGATATTTGAATCATAATTAAAATTTAATTTTTAAACAAATTTTTAACATAATTAAAAATTAATTTTTAAAACAACATTAATTTTAAGATATAATGTTATTACTCTCATCAATAAAAAAGATTCGCACATGAACCGTAAATGTTTGTTCTCAATTTTTTAACCGTAAATGTTTGAATTTCTTTCATTTATTAATTTTTAATTATGTTAGAGAGTCAAGTTTTTATTTATCAGAATCTTGCACAATTAATGTGTTGATTCTACTTGTTCGCTAGGAACTTGTTCTAAGAAATGTTAAAAAACGATTCTCAAGTTTTGGATTTCCTCCCTATATATTTAATAAATTAGCAGCTGCTTTCTGTTCAATTCTTGGTACCAAACGTTTCCGAAAATTTAGAAGATAATTTTCTTCCTTATTTTAACTATTTTAATCTTAACGGTAATTATGATTATTATATGTTGCAATTAAGGTTGTTTTCATAATTATTTAACAATAGAAAAGTGAAATTTTAATCATGATTATTATCGTATGAATGAACAATTATTTTATGGAAAAAAATTAATATTTAAAAAAAGTATTTGTAAATAGTTAATAATTTATTTTAAAAAAATTCACTAGTGAGCCTTTGCTTCCTGGTTGACAATCTATTTAGCCATCCCAAAATATTAAGTATATTTTTTCGGAAAATGACTGGCAATCGAGATTTAATAATTTAATGAAGTAACATCTTAAATGTGTTATTGAAAATAATGAATATTAAAAAAAGTGTTTGTAAATAGTTAATTATATATTTAAAAAAATAATTCACTACCGAGCCTTTGCTTCCTGGTTGACACCCTATTTAGCCATGCCAGAATATTAAGGATATTTTCTCGGAAAATGACTGGCAATTGAGATTGAATAATTTAATGAATTAACATCCTAAATGTGTACGACTAATATTTCGTGTCCAATTTGAAACTGAAGTTCCCAATCTATGAATACGAGTCTCCTACTTTAAAAGGGTTTTTTTCCCGACTTTGATGACATATGTTCGCTGCCATAATTTACACCAGTGATTGTGATAATGTGTCTAATTAGATTAACTCTATCGCTATCTCAACGATTGTAGAGAAAAGAATTCATCTAATTAGATAATAGATGTAAACTAATTAGATAAATGTTCATTACAGACGAGTTATTCGGCAGCCAAGATATTAAATAAATGATGCATAAGTCACCATTAATGTGTTTTTTTTTATTTTGAAGAAATGAATGTGTTTCTGGTTTTCATTATTTAAGTTGCGCTCAACTTTTTAGTGAGCTGTGTTCTTAACTTATCCTTGGTCTAATGGCAGAGCTTCTAGCTTATTGTAGTAAAGTCGAAGATTCAAGATCGAATTTTGAAGAACATCCAACTTGTTAAGAATAAGTTAAAATCTTTGGGATAAAGCATCATCTAGCTGGTGAAATCTGAAAATTAGTACTTCCTCATCCTCATCTCTTATCTCAGGAAATCATTATTGAAAATAAAGAAGTCCTTTACAAATGTTCCTCATGCAATTTCATAAACGAACAATGATTTAAGTAACTTATTTATTTTGAAGCTTCCTAAAAACTATTGGGAAGTAAACGCTTTAGAGGTAATATATATCTTTCCTGAAGAAGAATTCTCGTTTTATGGAAGAAAGTTTTTTTTCTTTCATTTTTGATTATGTTTTATATCACCTACCTATAATATTTTCTTTTCAGCTACGATTACAAGTTTTCTGGTGTTCGGAGCTGCTTTTGGTGAAATGTTCATGCCAGTCATTCTAGGACATGTAAGTAGTTATTTGTCAGCATATAGAATCTTTACATAATAAATGTTTTTGTTCAACATTTTTTATTTATTTTCCTACATAAAGTTAAATATATTTATTCACTGAGTCCTATAAGCACAATTCCTGTAGCTCGTCTTGACGATGTAATTGAATATTTGGGTTTTCTATTTTATTGTAAAAATGCAAGCAATGTATCGTAACATATATAATATTGATTTAAATCAGGATTTCTTAAATAGTGATATTTTATCTCCATTTTATTTTTATCTGATTTAAAGATACTTATCCAATAGGTATGTTTTAATATTAATAATCTGATAAATTAAAGATTTTAGAATGTTTCACCATTAAAATTCAATGAATCATTTTGCCCGTTGTTTCGTCGGAATGTTAAAACAACAGGTGAAAATTTGGTCCAATAATTTCATTTGTTTTCCTCATTAAGTTAAAAAGTATCAAAAATAAGTGCTTCGTTATAAAAGTTAAAGAAACAAAAGTTAAAACAGATATGGAAAGTTTTTTTTCATATGATTATGTTTCGATAATTGACACAAAATCAAAATGCAAATTTTGAAGTTTGGAGTATTCTCATCCGCCACCTCACAATTCATATTCTATGAAAAGAAAACCATTTTGAAGTTTTTGTAATCCATGCCGTTTGCCTTGTGCATTTAGAATATTTAAAAGAAAAATTTTCAGAAATTTCTTGGAGATATGAAACTATATACAAGATTATTAAATTGTTAGAGAATAATTTCTAAATCATTAGGCATAAACGTCAAACTTTAAAAATCTTCTAAATTGCGTAAGGAATTATATTTTATATATCTTGAATCAATAAATGTACTACTAGAAAAATTAGGAAACCTTAATTTTTATTCACTCTATGAAAATGCAAACTTCGTTACTTTACGTGGCCATCCCGAATAGTTAAATTTCGAAGAATATATTTAGCATATTAATATTTGAAATTTTTAAAAAGAATTCCTCAATTTTTTACCAAAACTAATTGAATAATGAAGCTTCAATGTATTATTTTTAGACAAATTAAGGACCATCTCAGTGAAATGTCGTGCGTTGATTAAGAAATCTTTCCACCTGAAATTATCTAAAATCGCATAATTCAAAACTACATAATTCGATCAGTTTCGTTCCCAAGAATGTAGATCTTACTTGCTTAAAAGAGTTTGAAGAATATTTTATAAAATATAACAAATAATACCGACATACTGTATAAAAATGTAGACGCGAAATTTTTCGGTAGTAATTTATTGACTTAAACAGCAATATATATATATATATAATATAGGCTAATCTTTAACGGCTCAGGAATTAATTATTAAGCCACGATTGGAGTGGACTACCTTAATATTAAAAAATGAATTCTTAAATAACTTTTGAAAAAAGTTTTCCTCCTTGAAAAATCGCAAAAATATTTTAATTATTTAAATATTAATTATTTTTCAGGAATTCGACAGGACAGGCCCTATAACGTTCTTAGTTACAGGAGTTGTACTTTGCTTCTTATCTCTTATTATCTACATGGCACTTTGGATAGTGGGTCACACTATCGTTCGTTCAACAGGTAAGATAATTTCTATGTAGCTCAAAAAATTATAGCATTATTCTAAGATAATCTTAAAATATAAATCGTTTAACCTTCCTTGATCTTCTCGGTTACCATAAAATATTTTATCTATTCTATTTTCAACTGCCAAGTCAGTAATGATGAACCCGTCACAATGCGTTAACTGAAACTCATGTTCTATAGAAAATCCTTGCCACTAATAAGTCATTTTAACTTCCTCTTCTTCCAGTATTTAAAGGAATGGTCAGAAATCAAAAATATCTGCAAGTTGAAAATAATGACTTGAGTTCAGTACTGATGGTACCAGATAATCTTAGGACTCTGAAGGGCATGTCAAAAATTGAGTTTTTTGCAAACTGTTTGAAAGTTTGTAGAGGAGGAGGAGGAGGTCAGATATTGACTACTTTGGGGCCAATTACCTAGAAGAGAATATCAGTTTGACAAATTCGGTCAATGTAAGGATGGACATTACTCAGGACCACAGTCGGCCACAACAAATCCTGTCGATACTGCTACGTTCAGTGGTGGCGGGGTGATCGGCTGTACACAAAAAGAAATATCTGTCAGTACTAAAAGCGAACACCATTTTTATATAATTTACTTTCTGAGTGTCTCAAAAAATTGCAAAATAAACTTTAGTGTGGTTGTGGTTAAACTACCATACTAATACTAATGGTGTGTAAAGCTTTAGTTAGTTAAACGGTAGATTTTTAATGCAGAGTTCCTATGTTCGAAAACATAGGAACTTGGTGCGATTGTAGCATGAACGTATATTGATATTCGTGGCGTCATGTACATAATTATGAATCCACAAAGTATGTACAACCTTCCTCTTTAACATTCCCCCTTTCCCCTTCCAACAACTATTAGACACTCTTAAACCTTTTGGGTGAGTGAGCTGATGTTATTGCGTCCTTTTACAGAAATTTAAAGTCTTCTTCGGAAGTTATTCTGCCTCGCGCACTCCATCAAACTACAAATATCAATTTTTAGCAGTTACCGGTCGGACACATTGTCTTAAGCAAATGGAAAGTTCGTCATAATTTTACTGACCAACTCGTAAAATTTGTACATTAACCCTGAAGCTGCTTTGTATGCAAAGTTTGGCACTACCTAGGAAATTATTATTTTTATAGTTAAATTCGATTGAACAAAATTAAAAATACATTCATAGTAAAAAATACCTTTTTAATCCATAATATAATAATCATTTCATAGATTTTAGTTTTATGTGTCGATTCCATTTTCAGTAATTTTACTTACAAACTTTTGCAGGAGGGGGTCTTTTTGGATTTGCTTCACACCGATTTCCAGCAGCGGATGGAGAGGATACAAGTCTGACAACTCAGCATGTTCGCTACTATTCTCGAATGAGAAGTGAGACTTCCCAAAACAGTTTGGGGGATCAACAACAATATGCAGAATCGTCTTTCACTGAGCAATCGAATAGCCAATGGCAACAGCAGCAATGACCTATTTAAAGCATTGGCTTGATTTCAAGTTTCATTGTACTCGACAGAAAGGCATCTTTGTTTTTCAATCAACGGTTTCATACACTTTTTTTGCAATTTTTGATATGTGTTCGTTAGCAGTGTTTTTGCAGTTAATATTGAAACTACTTTGACTTCATTAGCAATGTTGAAGATAATTCGTGTTCTGTTGTTGATTAAAAAGGGAAAATGAAACGTTAAAGCAGAAAATTTTATCTGTGTGTACCCTTCGCTTCTTCTGAAAATGTAACATTCTTTATCGAAGAAGGATTCATACAGAAACAGGAAAAAAACATTAACGAGGTTTTTCCTTTAATTTAAATAACAGCTACTTAAGTAATGCAATTAAAATAGGAAAATTTTGGAAACTTGGAGCCGTTGTTTCTTTTAACGTTAGTAAATAATTTCAAACTTTCCAAAAACTTTTAACTAAAGAAAATGGCAGCTTTAAATGTTACAATATATGATTCAGAAGGAGAATCTGCGTCATTTGTTAAAAATAATATAAACTCATTGATTCTGTGCTTTATGATTGTCATCAATGAAAAGCGTTTAATTTGCTCAAAGCTAGAGAGAACATGGAGAGATCAAAATAATATTACCTTCATTGAGAGTTTATAATTTCGTTAGAAGTTAAAGAGAAAACTTTAAAACTTGTTAGAATTGCAGAAAAAAATTTATGACATTGAAACGATTTCTGTTTCATCAAAATCTCAAATCCATCATGCTGTCAAATATTTTCGCAAATGATGGAAAAGAATTTTTGGAGGCGCATGTTATTTTTGGACGGCTTCAGTATATCTATTACTTCAAATTCTTTTGCAAGAAAACTGAAAAATTAATCCCATCGTAAGCTTACGGTACGGGAAATGAACGGCTAAGTCATATTTGATTTTCTACTTTACAAAATGAGCAATAGAGGTTTCCCATAACGAAAAAAAAATGCATGTTCGTTCGATTTGAGCTTTATCTAGATTTTTGTAGCTTTCGTAAGTTATTTTAATTGTAAAGGTATGTAGAACTTTAAATGTACAGGCGTGGAATCAAAAATGTAAATTAAACTTATTTCAGTATTTAAAATCCAAACAAAATATATAATTTAACTCTGTTTCTGACTCGAAAAAAAAACAGTTTAATTAGCATAAGTTGCGATAGTAAAACAGGTTATTTTAAAACCCTAGAAATAAATAGTGTGATAAAGAAGAAAATAAGACTATATTCGTGTGGAAGATTTAAAAAAAACATTTACTGACCTAATAACCATGATCAGTAGAGATGGAGTCCTGGATTAATGTAAAATAAGCGTTCATTGTATATCCTTTTACGAAAACAAAGCTAGTTACTCTGCTGAACAGTGTTTATTTCGAATTTATTTTAATTTAAAATACTATGTCAATTCTTTTTACTTATAAAACGTAATTTCTGAAAAGAGATTTGAAAAGGATGGTAATACGAACAGGTACAAAGATGGGAGTGAAATAGGTGGATATAAATAATATCAAAGAATGTACAAATATCAAGAAAATAATAATTTAAAAAAACATTGGCTCTAATAACTATATTTATCCAGTAATTTATAGAGATGGAGTCTAGGATTGGAAAAAATTTTCTCTGTGAAGGCTGTTAATAAAAACATAGCTAGCCGCATGTGAGCAGAAAGAACATTCTGAGCTCATTCTAATTTGGTACAAAAAGACCTCGTTCTTTTTACTAAGAAAAGTAGAATGCGCATAAATAGAATTGAAGAAATTGATAAACTTGAGAAATATAAAATATGAAAATTTAAAGTGAAAAAAATGAAAACAGTGCACACATACAGCACATAATATGCCAATATCCCTCCCCCCCCCAAAAAAAAAACAGAACTTTTTTGATATTATATAAATGCATGTAAATATTGTTTCTAAGTATCCGACACAAACGATTAATGCATTTTTACACGTCTCAGGATGCTTTAAATACATCTGAATTTCTGGTAGCGTTTTAAATTCACCCGTTTAAAAATAATCGTACTCTGCATTATATTTTATGCCTCATTTTTTTGGACTATAATCAGATATCATGCCATAAATCTAAACCAAATATCGTACGTATAAAATTCTAAAGTATGTCTAAAATCGATAATATTTCTTGAATTGCCTCAGATTACAGATTTTTTTCGCGTTGTTAAAGATAATCTATCTGAGATGATAAACGCAGTATTATGCAATCAGTTTAAGAATTTATTGTAGAAAATATTTTAAGTTTAATGTCAAAGACTGATTAGGAAGATATCGTATAATTCTTTATAACTTATTTTTAATTTAAGCATATTTCATCTCTTTCCACAGCTATAATGTTACTACCACCAGACGAAAGAAAATGAAAAAGCAAGAAATTAAAAGTGAAAACGATTATACCGGATTTTTTTTCCAGATTGTTAAAAAAAAAATCTAATTTATGGTTGCTGGTTTTTCAATGTAACAAGAAAAGAATTCTTTCCGATATGAATCGGATTCATTTCGAATTCTATGTATCCGAAGATGTAAATAAAGGAGCTCATAAAATACTAAAACTTGAAATGTGATGCATACCATTAACACAGGTTGTGCAATCAGTACGATAAAAACAATTGTGCACGTAGGCAACGTATAGTGAGCCCAAATGTGTTAACTTTCATCTCTAGTAGCTCCTTCCCTCTTTCGTAGTAATTTAAATCTCTTCAAAGTGTTGGCATTTAGAATGTCATAAATTGTGTGAATGTAGTTTTGTAAATGGTATTCATGTGATATTTATAATACTGTTTCTTCCTTTTAAGAATAACTCACATTCAAAAATTAGATAAACCACATTTATATCGTTATCCTGAATGATTGGTAAATTTTTTAAAAGAGAAGCCATAAATTGGAGATATATTCACTTGATTCGATTAATTAATGTAAAATTATAACTTTTAAATTAATTCAAATTTATAAGAGCATATATTTATAAGTATTACAGAAAAGTTATAAATACTACATAAATTTGCAAATAGGAAATGTCCAAAAATGTTATCAGACAATTAAACAAGAATCCTCAAAGATTTGATTCGTTAAGTATTTACTTTATTTAGTAATGAACGAGTAATGTTAATTTTCATTCATTTGGTTAACTTTACATCTTTCGAAGTTCATTATCTTAATTGAATGTAATTTTTATTTTTAGAGAATGAGATTAATTTATTTTAAATCTCTGAGATTTCATTGAAATCAAAATAAAAAAGGGGAAAATTTAAAAGGAGAAATTCTTTAAAGGGAAAGAATTCAATGATTTAAAGAAAATTATTTTTATTCGTTGTTTAAATCAAATTATGCAATACATCTTTAAATTTTTTCAAAATTTTGAATTTTTTTAGAATTTTATTCACATTTTTTAAGAAATTCTACAGTAACAAATCAAATATTTTAAATAAAAGAAACATTTTAAAATAGGTTATCACAATCAAGGATTGAACCACAATTCATCAAAGCATTATTCTTGTACAAACAAGATAGTTATTTACTACTTACTGTTATTTCCTTTAAACTTTTACTTTCTTTATCAAAAAAGATTCAACTTAAATTTCTCAGTATTTCATTTTCGCACAATAATTCAAAATGGAAAATCTTGCAAAATAATTCAAAATTTCTAACGCAAACACGTTATTTTTTTATCAGGATTACAGGAGCAAATATAGCTCTAAAAATGCCTGCAGTTAAAGCTAAAAATGGCTAGTAAATTACAGCTAGGCTTAATTGTGGATTTGAATTGCATAATAATAAAAATCTATTTGTCTGTAGTGAATGGAAGAATCATGAAAAAAATTTAAGCAATAGTTTTGAGAAGTATAATGTATTTTGTCAAATTTGCTCATCTGAAATTTCATCCCACTAACTACAGAAATAATATTTAAATGTTAAAAATGTTGAAGAGTTCAGTACAAGTTCCTATCAAAATTGACATTTGTCTTGAATATAATGATGCGTAGTATCTTAAGACCAATCGCTAAATTAATCAAAAGAAAACTTCCAAAAAATCTGACGAAAATTTAAAAAATGTTATTCTTTTTTATTATGTGAACTTTGTATTCCGCAGTATTGAATTTTTTATCAATAATAAGTCATTTTAACTAGTATAAAAAATCTTCCAAGCCTGAAGTTCTTTTTATTGTAATTAATTTTTAAGTAAAATAGATTCAGATAATGCCACAAAGGATTATGTGTAACTACTGCATTTTTTCACCACTGTGTTGTATATTCATATTCTCTATAGTATTATTCAATTGTTAAACTCATTATTATGCTCTGTTAAAGAAAAATCTTTGGCAGATAAAGTCATGTTCTTTGCGTTTGAAATATTTATGCATGTTTGTCAACTGCACACTTAAACTGAATCCGTATTTCTATCATTTGTTAAAGTTTGTAAAATAATGTTTAAAAAATGATAAATGCTTTAAATGCTCAGTCTTGGTGTAGTTTTTTATGCAAATATGAAGCTTTGTTTATTGTTTGAATATTATGGATTGATAATCTAACAGTTCTTTTAATTTTTTAATGCCATAGATAGAACTGTTTAAGCTATGGCAATAAAACTATAAGTCAGAAATGTGATGTTTAATCAATAGAATGTTTAGATATTAACTGTGAATTTATAAAACTTGAGAAACGTGTTTGTTAAATAAAATTAATCAAAAATGTTGAATAAATCTTATGATGTGCATGGCCTCTTATTCTTTTCTTTTACTGGTGAATCATGCAGAACGCCTTATTTCTTGATTTAAAAAATTAAAATAATTAAAGAGATCATTACAAATAGCATGCAACCAGCGATTTGCAACATAAATTTAATATTAAGTTTTACCCATTTTTGTATATTTATATATTAAGATACGTATTTTTTGTTTCATTTTACACTGAATTCCCAAATTATTATGAAAATCCCTCAATAAAATCTTGGGTTACCTCTTGCCTTTAATACACTTTGAATTCTTCTTAGATAGATTCTGTGTGTTATTGGTAGGTGATCGGAGTAATTTGAGACCATATCTAAGGATTTTACAATTCCGTAAGATTTTGATGGTACTGGATCCAGATGCTTGATGTCCCGTTAGATCTTATCTCACATATATTCGATTGAATTGATATATGCTGATTGTGCGGGACATATGAAGCAAGGTAATCGCTCCATCATGTTCTTCGAACTATATAATGACAATGTCAAATTTATGACAAGGAACATTGTCTTGTTGGGAGTATCCATGCCCTTCAAAGTACGCCATTAACTTAACAAGATATACTTGATCTGAGATAGCACTTAAATACCTTTGGGTATTCAGACGTTATTTCAGAGGAATCAATGGATCCTTGCAATGTCAATAAAGCAGCCCCCCGAACCATAATGTTGCCTCCACCAGTTTAGGGTGTTGAGGCAATGCAGTTGGAATCCGTGCTTTCGTGTTGTTTTCTGTATATTTTCAACCTGTTATCAGCATGGTATTATTGAAAATGCGATTCATCAGAAGAAATTGCCCATTGCCACTCGTCTACTGTCCAATCCTTTAACTCCTTTGTGAACTGGTAATGTCTTCCCCTGTTCAAGGCAGACAGTAGAGGCTTTTGAACAGGTCACTGGCTTCTATAGCCTTTACGGTGTAATGGGCGGCAAACAGTTTGCTCAGGGACGTTCAAAATTGCTCCTTGAATGAGATTTTCCACTATTTGTCGTGCTGCTGTTGCTCAATTAGACTGAGCATCTCCTACATGTTGCGTTTCAGTAGTAACTTGTAACTACCACAAGCTTGACTTTG
This sequence comes from Argiope argentata, assembly GCA_026289955.1. Lineage (NCBI taxonomy): Eukaryota > Metazoa > Arthropoda > Arachnida > Araneae > Araneidae > Argiope > Argiope argentata. Next base: position 12,707,264 of record JAOUZG010016587.1, on the reverse strand, counting down.
AGACCTGGTTTTCTCTCTCTGGTATTCCACTCTCAGTACATATTATTCCTGCTCTCGAACACTTTATAATTGAAGCTGTTTTGTTGATACTGGCTCCGATAAGCAGAGCGTCTACAATCATTTCACGTTTAAACTGAACTGAATCGCGGTTTTTGCCTTTGTCCTCTCAAGAAAAACATTGCAGTTCGTTTATTGTGCATTCCCTTTTTAAAGCTATCTCGCGCTCTAACTGCTACACTGTGACGCAATAACATCTCATTTTCATAAAACTTTCAGGTGTTCATAATAAAGTGGTCGCTCAGTGTATATAAAATGAGTTTCCGAGGGGAAAATATATATTTCAATTCAGAAACAAATTTATAAGATTTGAAAAAAAAACATTTTATGAAATCAGTGTTTGACTAAAAGCTGTGCATAAGTAAATGGTTATAATCATCCATTTTTTATTTTTTACTTACTTTTATTCTCCGTTGAAATCTTGACTTTTTAATTTGTATATTAACAACTCCAAAATAAATATAATATTCTTACAAATAATAATTAATTTTGCTGTCATATAGGAATCCATATTTTTTACAAAATCTAGAACTCTATAATAAACTCAGGAAAAAGAAAGGATTTTCAAAGGAAGAGGGAACAAACACATAACATACATATCTACTTAATAATGATTTTTTATATAAGCAAAAGACAAAAAAAATTCTATAGTCAACATTTGAAAAAAGACTGAAGGATCTTCATTACACAGTGAAATTTCTTATCTTGAAACTGGTTGGCATCAATATCAGTTTTATTATTTTAACTGAGTTTTCTATTTTCTACTAGACTGGCATGGATTTTTATGTTATTTCTATACTTCAAACATGACATATGGATATTTTCTTTCGCATTTCAAATTTTAATTCCGTTTTAAAAAAATAAAAATCTTTTAGTGTATACCCAAATGTTCTTATCCATTTACAATTTCGAGCTTACTTAGATGTTTAGAAAAATTCATGAACGTACACTATTGTCCAAACGTCCATACCGTGTAAGCAAAGTAAGTCAAGGTATTGTCAGATAAGCCTTCTAGGGATCCTGAGGAAATTCAAATATTTTCCTTTATTTCACCAAATTAACTTTTAAATCCTTTTTTTTTAAAAATGGTTTAGTTTTTATGTAAGCAGTTTTAAGATGCAAATTTTAACAACATAAATTAATTGCAGGTAGTTTTCAAGCGAAGTCGTTTCCCCTCCAAAAAAATCAACATCTAAATATTGGTGAAATAAAATAGTGAAAAAAGGTATAAAAAATATGATTCCAAAAATGGAATTTTTTTCAAGTAAAAAGGCAACTTATTTTTTCAGAATTCTTAAACAACATAATATCAGATAAAGAAGTGTTTAAGAATACTTAAAAATGCTTTCAGAATATTGTTAAAATTTAAATTGAATTTGATTTTAAATTGAATAATTTTGCACAAAAAACTTTGTGAATTTGAAGGAAGAACAAAAATAAATTATCTTAAAAATATAATATGCATATATATATGCAAAACACCGGGGGGGGAGAGAAGTTGCGAAACCTTCTTATAGTTGTGTAGTATTTATTATTAAATCAAAACTTATTCTTTTCCTTTATAAATATTCATTTTTTATTTGATTATTTTGTTTTGGAAGAATTATTTAAACATTAGTTTAAGCATAATTTTTTTAACTAGATTATTACACTTTCCCTTCTTTCGTCGGGAGATTTTGTTAAGAAGCATTTATTTAATTATAACATAATATTTAATCAATGATAACCAATATTTAATTACATCATGCAAATAATGCCGCACTGAAAAATATTTTTCACAAACTGACGCAACATTTTTTAAAAATCTTCTTCCAGATCAAATTTATAACTGCCATTGAGTTTTGTAAAGAGCCAAATAAATGATTCAAGATTTCAAGTTTCTTGCTGCCAGGTAACTTACATTCTACTTTTAATGGTATAATTAACAACAATGAATAGGTCAATTTACAATCCATTAAATTTATGATAACGCATATAAATCTAAATAAAAACAAATTTTTGATAAATAGGAATTTCTTTCTCTTTCTGAAAAGTTATCCCTTTGTCTTCGATGAATTTTATTGTTAAAAAATGTGAATCTCAAATTAAATAACACTACTTAAGATTTATTACCAATCTGTCCATTAGATGGCAGCACGAGTCATCATGTTTTGATATGAAAATTGGATCTGATTTAGTCCTTTATGTCGAAAGAGATGGCTTTTATACTTTCTATTTCATTAGAACTAATTCCATTTGTAGAAATGACCTCCATATATCTGAAAATAAATTCCTTATAAGATTTTTTCTGATAAGAATGCAGGTCAACATGATTATAAATAATATTATTGAACATTTTGCTCTAATAAATGGCGGTCGTCAGATTATTATTAATATTATTTTAAATATTTTTTAGGGTGGTGGAGGGAAAAAATAATCTTTAAAAAGTGTGTTTATTTCACTTTCTAAAGACAAATATGAAGTGGAAGAGCGAAGGAAAAAAAACTTATTTGCATCAATTGCCATTTCATCTTTCCAAGCCGTCATATGACGAAGACGACATTTGAGGCAGTAACTCTCTTCGAACTTTCCCCCTATCATCCCAAGTGATTGTTTGATAATCTCCAATTTGAATGCAGTATAATATCATGAAGATATTGTAAAAATATTGTAGGGCATTATGTGTTTACAGGGACACCATAACGAATGGATGTTTGAATCATGACATAGTCAAATTCTCCATACAGTTTTATTAATTACGAAATGAAACAGTGGAACTGAGATGTTAATGCATTTCATATCCTCATTCTAATGACTTTTGTTGAATAACAGCTAAATACCAGCTTTCACACTTTCAAAATCGAAATTTGGCCCGAATCCAAATAAATACTATATTGCATAATATTAATAATGATAGAATCACCATCCTAATAATTCAATAAGAAGATATACTACTTTGGCTCCATCTTATAAACTTTGTAGTAATATCAACATTATTATGTAAAATTATGTTTATCTCGCTTCCAAAACTAACACGACTCGCCACTAGAGAAAACTGCTGCCGCCGCTACTGAAAATTAAATATTCCTCTGCATTCCCTTATTGTTGATTGGTTAAAAGAGGTGAGAAGAAAGATGTATAAACATGGGCTTCTCAAGAGAAAGAGCGGATCACTACAGAGAATACTTCTAGTACCAGGGATATAGTCACGATTAAAGAATATAAATAGAGTAAACAATATATGCAAATGTAATATGATATAAAATTGATGCATGAAATACCAATTTTATACAATGTAGATTTGATGTATATGCACCACATAGTTAATGTAAGATAATTACATAGAATAACAACAATAAATACCTGTGGCCTGTAAATACCTTATAAGCTAAATAATATCCTTCGAGCTGAAGGGTCCCCTTTGCTCGATCGGTATGATACTCGGCTACAAGCCCAAACGTCGCAGGTTCGTACCGCGACCTTCACTAGCCACATTGGTGACCTTGACAACGCAACCTTCCGCAAAGTCGTGGCGCCATCTACCAGCAAACAAAGTCGTCGCTAACTCAACGCATCAAAGCCGCCTCTTAAGCCGTTGCTAACTCGACGCACCAAATCGTTCGTCTCTCGTCCGACTCACTGGTAGGGGAGTACTGTAGCGTCAGCCTTATAAGTCAGATAATATCCTTCGAGCTGAAGGGTCCCTTTTGCTCGAAGGATATTATCTGACTTATAAGGCTGACGCTACATGCCTTTTTTTTTTGTAAAATACTACAAGGCTACAGCTTATATTTATACGATATATTCAGCAACTAGATGATTTGGGAATCTGACCTTACAGCCGCACCTGTAAGGTCCCATCTGGCTGATTTAGCAGGATTCGGAAAGTGCAATTAAATGATCTTTATTTTGTTGAAATTGTGTATGGTGGCAAGGATGAATATCATCTGCGATTGCATAAGCAGTTTTAATAAGATCTATGGTTACTTTACTTTGCTTTCCCTTCAAATCAATGACGAAATCTTTATCGTTTTTGCTAATAACCAGATTGAGTCCTGTCTAAGGTGGTATCAATGGAGGATTAAGTTTGTAGCATCTGGCAAACCCAGTGTGAGTGAGCAATCGTTTTACGAGAGTTTCATCTGGCAACAGATGGAACGAGTCGAACAAAGTGAGCGGTGAATAAAACGATGTGTTGTGTTTACCTTCTGATTACGGAATTATTATTTAGAACTATTCAATCCACATCAATGGTGACTTTTGGACTGCTTATGAGTATAATGAATCGCATTTGGATTCAGGATCATCAGGAATATATGCTCATATAAGCGTTTCCATTCTATTGACCTACTTTCGTTTGGAGGATTTTTAGTTTCGGTTCAGATTTCTTTCGCCATGTCTGAGGTAAGTGCAGTAAAAATACCGGTCTATAATAGATCGGATCCTACTCTTTGGTTTCTTATTTGTGAAAGCACATTTAAATTGGTTAGTCCCAAACCCATTACAGAATCTGTTACAAAATATAACTATGTTGTTTCTCATTTGCCGCCTGAATTCGTTTTAATTGTGCGAGATATTTTAATGACGCCAGATGGTGAAGATCCGTACTCGCACTTAAAAACTGAAATCATAAACAGACGCTAGAAGATTCGTCAGCTCCTCTCGGGCGAAGAATTAAATGGTAGAAAACCATTGGAACTATTGAGAAATATGAAACGGTGGGATGAAACATTAAAAGTCCCGTTTTTACAGCGTTTACCAACGTCAGTGCAAACAATCTTAGCTGCCGTTACAAATTTAACACCAGGTAAAGCAGCTGAAATTGCTGATAGGATTTTAGAGGTAAAACCCATTCTCATGGAAATTCATAATGTTAATAAAACCAAATCGAATTCTGAGGAGGAAAAATTGCTTCCAGAAATTGAAAAATTAAATATCCGAATCGATAAACTTGAATTTTCACTTAACCGATTCTCTTTCCACAGAAACAGATCTAAACCCAGATCGAGAAATAATAGTCAAACTCAAAAATCATCCATTTGTTGGTATCACCGTCATTTCGGGAAAAATTGTAAACCCGAAAAATGCGTTTTGCCTTGCAATTTTCAGGGAAACAAAAATAGCGAAGAATAAATGCGACATATTCTTTGCCGCAGACATCTAGTCGCTTATTAATTAAAGACCAGATATCAAATATTTCCTTTCTAGTCAACACAGGCTCCGACGTGTCTGTAATTCCCGCTAACATATATCAAAAAAGAAATCCTTCCCAGCAAACAACTTTTGCAGCTAATTCGTCCCCGATTAACCCTTTGCCGTCTGATGTCTCCTCTGACTTGACATTCAAGACTGTACATCATTTTGACGTTTTATTAATTTATTTTTCAAATTTAATTGTTAAAAACGCCTACATAATGGCTAAGAGATGTAGATTAATTTTTCAAAGAAATTCTACTTAAAAGAATTATATATATATTTTTTATTTTTCATAGTAATAAGCAAATCTTTGTATTAGGTAAATAATTTTGAATCTAATTATTTTTCGGACTGCAAAGGGTTAATGTTTACAGACAAAGAACTCTTTCCTTAGATTTCAAATTAAGAAAAGTATGTTATTGGACATTTCTCATAGCTGATATCACTGCGCCTATTTTAGGTGCAGATTTTTTTATATTTTCATGAATTAGTAACCGATCTGCACAATAAATGTCTAAGAGATTTAAAAACAAAATTTCAAGCAATGGGTCATGTAAAAGAAGCATCAGTTGCATTCTGTTAAAACAATTTCAGGAGATTCTGTATATCATACACTTTTATTCGAATTTCCTTTGATTACTAAATTACCAAACCCTAATCAACCAGTCAAACATAATACTCTTCATTTTATAACAATAGGTCCTCCAGTCTTAGCGAAACCGTGGAGATTAGCTCCAGATAGATTAAAAATAGCAAAATCGGATTTTCAAAATATGATTAGGTTGGGTCATTTAAACCCCTCAAGAATTAATTATTCTTCCCCACTTCATATGGTACCCAAAAAGGGAGCGTTGGAGTGGAGACCAGTTGGAGACTATCGTGCTTTAAATGCTCAGACTGTAAAGGAAATATACCCTATTCCATGTATATCTGACTTCACGTCCGAATTGCATGGGACAAAAGTATTTAGCCATATTGATTTGATAAAAGTCTACCATAAAATACCTATAAACCCTGCTGATATTCCTAAAGCAGCGATCTGTACACCCTTTCGGCTATTTGAAAGTACCCGCATGCAATTTGGATATTGCATTGCATCATCTACTTTCCAAAGATTCATAGATGCAGTAACTAGGGATTAACCTGGTGTTATGCCTTTGTAGAAGACATTTTAATTGCTTCAAAAGACCATAATGAACATTTGGAACATATCAAAATTTTATTTTCAAAATTACAGGAATATGGTCTTTGTATTAATGTTAAAAAATGTACTTTTGGTAAAAACTCTCTAAATTTTTTTAGGCTTTAAACTTTCTGAAAAGGGAATGGAACCTCTTCTTGATAATGTAAAATGTATTTTAGATTTTCCCCAGCCGAATACTTTGACGCAATTGTGGAGATTTTTTAGGAATGTTTAACTTTTATCGATGTTTTATTCCAAAAGCAGCTCCAATAATGCAACCACTAGAGGGGAGTACTAATTTTAAAAAAACTCGCTCCAATGTTCGCAAAACTTCTGAACAGCTGAATTGGAATGAAAATGCGCAACAAGCTTTTATCGGCGTGAAAACCGCGATTGCTGAAGCCGCTCTTTTAAGGCATCCCATTCCTGGTGCTCAATTAAGCCTGTGGGTGGACGCCTCAGATGTTATCTTTGGCGGCACCTTATCACAATTATCAGACGGAGAATGGGAACCAATTGTATTTTTATTAATGAAACTTAACAAAGGTCAAAGAAATAGTCGACTAATGACAGAGAACTTCTCTCGATTTATTTAGCAATAAAAAAGTTTAAACATATGTTTGAAGATAGGAAATTCCAAATTTATACTGATCAAAAACCATTAATTTATGCCTTCAAACAAAATCCAGAAAAATGTTCCCCGAGACAATTACGTCATCTTGATTTAATATCCCAATACTCCACAAACATCAGACATGTACAAGGATCCAAAAATGCTGTGGGCAGACTCACTTTCACGTATAGAATTGGATTCAATAACTAAATCACCTTTTCTGAATTTTAGTGAACTCTCAAAAGATCAACGAAATGATCCTGAAACCCAAAGGTTTTTACATGATAAAAAGTTCATCTCTTCAACTTGTACTCAAGCCTTGTTTAAACACGAATTCTGAACTAATTTGTGACATTTCAAATGGTTCATCACGACCATTTGTACCAAAATCTTTTCGAAAATTAATTTTTGAGCATCTTCATAATATATAACATCCTGGAATAGCAGCAACGACAAAATTAATCAGCTCTTGATATGTTTGGCCATTTATAAAACGAGATATCAAAGAATGGGTTAAGTGCTGTGAACCCTGTCAAAGTTCAAACTAAAGCGCCTTACTAAAGTTCCATTAGGAAGATTTAGCTTGCCCGATTCTCGTTTTCAGCAAATTCACATCGACATTGTTGGTCTATTACCCCCATCCAATGGTTGTATTTACTTGTTAACAATGATCGATAGTTTCTCAAGATTGTCAGAAGCTTTTCAAATTACAGACATGCAAACCAAAACCATTTGTCGAGCAATTTTTGATACTTGGATATCCCGATTGAGATGCCCTTCAACACTAACTAACAACAGATCAAGGCTCGCAGATGCGTTCATATCTATATCGTGAATTTTCAGAAATTTTAGGCACTAATCGAATCCGCACGACAGCATACCATCCGATCGCAAATGGGATTGTATAGATGTTCCATCGTCATGTAAAATCATCAATAAAAGTCCATGAAAGCACTCAATGGATAGAAACTCTACCTATAGTTCTTTTGGGAATCCACACGGCTTTCAAAGAAGGCATCAAAGCTTCTTGTGCTGTACTAGTGCTCGGAAGAACTCTACAACTTCCCAGAAATATGATAGAAACAATCATTACATCTTGTGATGACATCTTTTTTATAGCTTTTGAAATATGATGCATGAGTTTAATCCTGTAGCGACGTCTGCACATGGTAAAATCAATTTTTATGTAAATCCTTCTTTAAAAACTTGCTCTCATGTATTTTTAAGGATTGACAGATTGAAACCTCCTTTGTGCCAACTCTACACAGATCCTCGCAAAGTTTTAAAACGTACACAGAAAACTTTTACCATCGAACTGAATGGCAAGATATCAACCGTCTCCATAGATCGTGTCAAGCCGGCATATTTAATTCTAATGTGTGAAGGAAAAACTCCCATTCTTCATGCAGGAAAAACTGTCTTTCCTGCAAAATTCCTGTCGTATAAACAGCACTCTGCCGATCAAACTGCACCAGTTAAAACTGTGACAACTAGATCAAGGAGACGAGTTCATTTCCCTTCGAAGCTATCAGTATATGTCACCTATTAGCATTATCATATGCCTTGTATATATATTCATTAATTCAAAAAACAATCTGATATTGCATCTTATGGCTTGTTTAAATAATTGTAATAATCATCATTTAATTATTTGCAGTGTAAATAATGAACTTTTATTTTAACATTTTCTTATTTTCATATATGCTCATGTTATTTATAATGTATATATTGTATCTTTCCAACGTATTACCCTCTGTCTTTGGGGGGGGGGGATACTCTGTAGCATCTGACAACTCCAGTGTGAGTGAACCTTCGTTTTAGGCGAGTTTCATCTGCCAACAGATGGAACGAGGCTAACGAAGTGAGCGGTGAATAAAACGATATGCGGTGTTTACCTTTCGATTATGGAATTATTATTTAGATCTGTACAATCCACATCAAGTTTATCACCGATGTTATATATATATATATATATATATATAGGATATCCCACAGAACTATTTTAATTAACCAACATCTGCCTTCATTTTGTTTTGTAAACACCCGATGATATATGAAATCCAAAGCAAGAGTTGTAATAATTAGATCATTTCCCAGAGGATGATAAATATTAATTAGTTTAGCATTCCATAACAACGCCATCTATCAGTCTTTTGAAAGTCTGACCCAATTAATTTTGAGGCAGGGGCCCCACTAACTTTCGTCAAGAGACGTCTGTCTTCACGCTTCAGCGATTCCCGCAAAGCTCAGCGGCTACGCGGTAATATATATTTTCAGTCATAATATTTCCCTATCTCTAACGTCCTCCTAGAGGAAATAATCTAACTTTCTGATTATTAAATATCTCCATGTTTTAATTCTTTTTAATGTTTCCCTGTAAATACTCCCCCTGTAGATATTAACCTTTAACTCTAAATAAATTCTTTTATTTTTTTTTCTAAAGAAGTCTCTTTATCCTTCGTTTGTATTATTTTAATTTTGGTTTAGAAACTAACCCGTAAATATTAAAAAACCCCTAGACATCACGCCATTAAAATCCCGCTATCTGAAGAGTCTAATTTTTGGAAGATTTATTTAGACTCCCACAGAAATAATGGGGGCTCGGCCGGGATTGATTTAAAAATCTTCTTTAAGTATCCGATTATTTTGAATTACTGCCCCTTAAAAAAAAGAAAGAAATTGGCTTAATGTCTAAGATGAAAAAAACTGACTGAATTTTTAAACGCGCGGCCTGCCTCTCTATACTAACAATTAACACATTTCACGCCCTGCCCAAGTGGAGTCATTATTCAAAGCTGCTCTCGAAACCACTCCGGATGGTCTATAGATGAAAAGTAACAGTTTACGTCCACTTCAGAAGTCCTTTCTACAGCGGCGATCAGCAGTGTCACCGTCGATCTTCAACTAAAACATCTTAAAACCACAAGTGAAATCATGAATAACGCCAGCGAGAAACCGTGATATGAGGTACTGTTTTTATTTTTTTAGTTAAAGAAGAATCTTCCGAAGAATTTCAGAACTTCAGTCTTGTTTATGAAATTGATTTTAGCTGTGCAAAAGAAATAATTCATATATTTTTAAAGTGTATGTGATCATATTTTTAAGTATCAAGCGAGTATATATTTTTAAAATATTATTTTTCTACTTTTGATGCATAATAATATACTACATAAGTATATATTTTAAACATTAAGGAAATCGGGAGTAATGTTCAAATTGTTATATTTTTATATTTTCATTTAAAAAACGAATTGATTCATCCTATTCTATATTGTTTCTTAAGTGGCATTCGTCAGATGTCCATAGTTCTTTAGTTTCGGTTTCGATTTCCTCACTGACGCTTCATTAAAAATGTATTTATTTTCGCCTTCAGCGACTGATCCTAAGTCAAGAGCTACTTGAGTGTTTAGATTATGCCTCTCATTCAAACGTGTGTTCCTTTTTAGAATCTGATTAATGATTTTAACATGCGCTTGCTTCTAATGGTGTAGTATAATAATAATAAAGTTCTTTCCGCGAAGTGATTAACTTATATTTAAGTTAGAGTGTTTAGTTTTATCTAAAGAACTTTGATGATTAAATTCTTTTTCACATTTTAACAAAATTTTATTACAGTTTTTAAAACAAGATTTTTATTATTTAGTTTTTATTCTTTTCAAACTCTTTTTCTCTTTATTACAAGAAAATGAGACAACTGATGTATTAAATATTTTTGTAAAAGTGTTTTGTTTTTCAGTTGAAATTAATAATTAAGACAGGCAAACTAAAATATCGAATAATTCAAACTAATTTTACACGTTACTAGTCTAAAATATTTCTGAATGAATGAAATTTCCATATTTTATCGTATATTTAGTGTATTTTGGTGCAATATTATTCTTTCTTAAGAATTTTGATAAATGAGAAAACGAAATTTGCCATACTATAGCGACATTATTGTTACTATCTGAACACGCGACAATTTCGTTAATTTCTTTAATTGCTTACTAAGTTTAAATTTAAATTTTAAAATGGCATATCTCGGCAAAGGTAGACGCGAAGATTCATTCGTATTGGCCAAACAATTAAATTTAGAAGCTGATCAATCTATGACCATCGCCACACTCAAAAATCTAATTACTAGTAGTGAAAATTATGACGAAGACCTAACAAAAAACCTGCATACAACGATTGTTGAAGATCGCAAAGCCAGGGAGAGACAGCAAGAAGAACGAGAAGAAAAACTACGTTTAGAAGAAGAAAAACAACGTATTGAAGAACGAGAAGAAAAACTACGTTTAGAAGAAAGAGAAGAAAAATTACGCCTTGAAGAGTTGAGGCTAGAGGAACAAAAAAGGCAGGACGAACTCGCTGAACGCAAACGCAAAGATGAATTTGAATTAGAAAAATTAAAGATTCAAATGCAATCTAGATTTGTTAAAAAACAAGAATTCGAACCCATCGAAAAATATTACAGATATGAAGCACCAAGAAGGTCTGAGTATAACAGAACGGATAAGAAGTTCCCAGTCACCAAGTATGAAACTCGTCAAAGAACTCAAGACAACGCACAGAAGGGGTGTTACAACAAAGATTACGAAAAGCACTCAAGCTACAATGCATCCAAGCATGCTCAAACGAATTATTCCAAGTCGCAGAAATTCAAAGAACCGCCGAAGAAAGTAAATGCGTTCCCCACGAACAAGCCAAATGCCAAAGAAGAGATAAATGAATCAAAGGGAACTTGCACTCTCATCGTTAAAGAAGGCTTACGCACTAAGGAAATATTTTTCGGGAAGACGAAATTCACGGCACTTATAGATAGTGGTAGTACCGTAAGTTTGCTACGAGAAAACACAAGCAGAAGGATAATGGATCCAACCAAATTATCACAGAATAAAATGCTTCTCACAGGCATTGGTGAAGCACAAGTTACAACGATCGGTTCCTTTGAACGTGAATTTGAAATGGACAAAGAAAATTACTTACTAACTTGGCATGTTGTACCTACAGACGAATTAAAATTCGAAGCAGTCATTGGATCAGATATTTTAGAACAAGCATCGATAAATTTCACCAAAGAAGGAATTCAATTCCAAAAATATGAGAATCAAGTATTGCTCATGCAAATATCTGCCGAAAATCTTCAAGAAGAACTAGATCTGCACCATATTGAAAATCGTTAAATTAAGAAGGAACTTGAAACATTAATACAAGACTACAAGCCAGAAAAAACGGCATCTACCGACGTTACAATGAAAATTATCCTGAAAGACGAAGAACCAGTCTGTCAACCACCTCGTCGACTAGCTTTCACAGAAAGACAGGAAGTAAACAAGCAAATTGAAGAATGGCTTAACGAAGGCATTATACGTCCGAGTTCATCAGAATACGCAAGTCCAATCGTGATTGTAAAAAAGAAAGATGGATCTTCAAGATTGTGTGTTGATTACAGAAAATTAAACCAGAAGCTCGTAAAAGATAAATTTCCTTTACCTCTCATCGAAGACGTTTTGGACACTTTACAAGAAGCAAAAGTATTTTCTACGTTGGATTTACGTAATGGTTTCTTCCACGTCGATGTTGACGAAGATAGTAGAAAGTATACGTCTTTTATTGTTCCAGACAGACAATATGAATTTAATAAAGTTCCTTTTGGACTAAGCACAAGTCCTGGAGTTTTTCAACGCTATGTATCAAGTATATTTAGAGATCTTACCCGCAAAGGAATTGTAATCACTTATTTAGATGATCTCGTAATCCCAGCGAAAAACGAGAAAGAAGGTCTAGAAAAACTTAAAATCGTCTTCGAAGTTACAAAAAAATACGGATTAGAAATTAAATTCAAGAAATGCCAATTTTTAAAAAAGAAAATCGAATTTCTAGGTCACATTGTTGAAGGTGGAACTATTAAACCGTCTACCGCAAAGACACTGGCTGTCCAAAAATTTCCGGAACCAACAACGATAAAACAAGTTCAAAGTTTTCTTGGTTTAACCGGCTATTTCCGCAAATATATCAAGGACTATTCAATGATAGCTAAACCACTTAGCGATTTAACTAGAAAAGAAAACCACTTTGTCTTTGGTACTCAACAAAAAGAAGCATTTGAGAAGTTGAAGAAAATCATGTCCGAAGGCCCACTTTTGCATATTTACAAGTTTGGAAGAAGAACAGAGCTGCATACAGACGCTTGTAAACAAGGGTACGGCGCAATTTTACTACAAGAAGCCGACGATGGAAAATTACACCCGGTTTACTACATGTCGAAGAAAAAAAATTCCGCAGAAGAAAAGTATGACAGTTACGAATTAGAGGTTCTTGCAATTATCAATGCATTAAAAATGTTTCGTGTTTATCTTTTAGGACAACGTTTTAAAATCGTAACTGACTGTGCTGCATTTCAAAAGACTATGCATAAGAAGGATCTAATTACACGCATAGCCAGATGGGCACTTCAATTAGAAGAATTCGATTACGAAATAGAGCACAGAGCTGGAAGTCGAATGAAGCATGTAGATGCTCTTAGTCGTTATCCAGTAATGATGATCTGTGATGATACTTTAACTTCAAAGTTGAAAAGCGCACAAGAAGAAGATGATAGCATACCAACATTGAAGTCACTTTTAGAGAAACAAGAATCTGAAGAATTTTTTGAACGGAACGGTATACTCTACAAATATTTAAATGGTCGAGAATTAATCGTGATTCCTAAAGCAATGGAAACTGAATTGATTAAAATGATCCACGACAACGGTCATTTCTCAGTAGCAAAAACAGCAGAAATTGTGAAACGGGAATTTTTTATTCCAAATATAACCAACATCGTCAAAAAAGTAATCGTTAATTGCGTTCCATGTATCTTAGCTAATAAGAAAACTGGCAAAAAAGAAGGGTTTTTAAATCCTATTTCTAAAGAAGACATACCCTTAAGTACATACCATGTCGACTTCATTGGCCCTTTACCTTCGACAAATAAAAGCTATCAACACATTTTCACTGTAGTAGACGCATTTACGAAATTTACTTGGCTATATCCCGTCAAGACTGTATCTGCTGAAATTGCCTTGGAAAAGTTAAAACTACAACAGAAAACCTTTGGTAACCCTGAAAGAATTATCACGGATAGAGGTTCAGCGTTCACTTCAGAATTATTCAACGACTACTGTACTGAAGAAAACATACAACATTTACTAATAGCAACAGGTGTTCCTAGAGGAAACGGTCAGGTAGAACGAATACACAGAACTTTGATTCCCGTCCTTACCAAGCTATCGTTAGACGACTCGACCAGATGGTATAAATATGTCGACAGATTACAAAGAATACTAAACAGCACTATATCTCGAAGCACTAAATGGACACCATTCGAACTTTTAGTAGGAACCAAAATGCGGAATAAGGAAGATATCCGAATCAAAGACCTACTATTAGAAGAAATGACAGAAGAATTTCAAGAACAGCGTGAATTTCTAAGGAAAGATGCCAAAAAGAACATCGAAACCATACAATCTGAGAATCGAAAGACTTGCAACAAAAGAAGAAAAAGAGCTTCAAAATACAAAGAAGGTGATTTAGTAGCAATCCAAAGGACTCAATTTAGAACTGGACTAAAACTAAGACAGAAGTTCTTAGGTCCTTATAAAATAACTAGAGTGAACTCTAAAGATAGGTATAAAGTAGAAAAAGTCGGTCAGCACGAGGGTCCGAACTCTACCACCACATCAGCTGACTTAATGAAGCATTTTTATACTAATTGAATTTTGAATATTAGTTATTATTTTTCATCTTTCTCATATTATACCTTTTGAGAAATTAATTGCTATTATATGGTAAAGCTCGTTTCAAATAATTATATTATATTCGTTTGCAACAATTATCGTATTTTCATATCGTTTCTTATCATTTTTTATCAACCTATTCTAAAGAATTTCGATGATTAAATATTTAGTTAATTGTAGGTTCACAATATAAAGTATTTTGGAATTTTTATATGCTTTATTCTAGATCCGGAATTGTGAACATTGAGTTTACATCTTTTCATCTGGTATTTTATTTTGTTATTTTTAAGAATATTATTATTTGTGGTTATTGCATAAACATTCTTAATTCATCAAATTCATGATTGTAACTGAAATTATTTTATTAATAAAATGTAAGATCATGTAAAAAAAATTAGCTCTCAACGTTCTGTAAAAGCTGAGAGACCAGCTCTTTCAGGAGAGGGTGATTCTGTAGGATATTCCACAGAACCATTTTAATTAACCAACATCTGCCTTCATCTTGTTTTGTCAACACCCGATGATATATGAAATCCAAAGCAAGAGTTGTAAAGATTAGATTATTTCCCAGAGGACCATTATTTTTAATTAGTTTGCATTCCAGAACAACGCCACCTATCGGTCTTTCGAAAGTCTGTCCCAATTAACTTTGAATCAGAGGCTCACTAACTTTCGTCCAGAGAAGACGCCTGTCTTCACGCGTCAGCGGTTCCTGCTAAGCTCAGCGGCTACGCGGTAATATATATTTTCAGTCATAATATTTCCCTATCTCTAACGTCCTCCTAGAGGAAATAATCTAACTTTCTGATTATTAAATATCTCCATGTTTTAATTCTTTTTAATGTTTCCCTGTAAATACTTCCCCTGTAAATATTCCCCTTTAACTCTAAATAAATTCTTTTATTTTTTCTAAAGAAGTCTCTTCATCCTTCGTTTGTATTATTTTAATTTTGGTTTAGAAACTAACCCGTAAATATTAAAAAACCCCTAGACATCACGCCACTAAAATCCCGCTATCTGAAGAGTCTAATTTTTGGAAGATTTATTTAGACTCCCATATATATATATATATATATATATATATATATATATATATATATATAATTTTCGATAAAGGATCTATATAAACTCTTGAAATGACATGGAAGGCAGTGGAAACAGGATTTAAAGACCTTTCTGGCCAGAATTAAACTGGCTTTATAAGCGGGATTAATGGTTTGATTGATATAAACACTTTCACAAGATTTGAAAGTAATCTTAATGTAGTGCCATTTACTAGCCGTGCTCACTTTGCTATATCATATTACTTAAACACTAGGTGCCAACCCAATAGCATTATTAGAAGAAATTTTGCTCATTTCACGTGATTATGTGTGTTAAGAGCATTTTTAAGATGACGATCAAGACGCTTATGATTCCATCTGATTGTGGATAATATGCAATATTTCGAATCTTGTAACAGCCCAAGCCTAATATTTGATCAAGTTTTCTTTAAAAATGTATTGGTAGCTCCTACCTTGATCAGTTCTTTTGTTTATTGGACATCCACATATAGATATCTATCCATGCACAAAGGTGCGAGCAGTTATTTCCACAATCATATGGGTGCTGGAATCGCTTTTGACCATCTGCTAAATCCATCTATGATGGTCATACAAAATTGATTGTCATCTGAAGGAGGGAGAGGACCTAAAAAATTAATGTTTATGTGGACAAAGATCGCATCGGGTAATGTAAATGTGTTATTGAGTGATTTTGTATTCCGGGTTCCTTTAGCTCGTGGGCTTTTACTACAGTTGTGAACCAGAATTTTATATCTTTGAGCCTGGTCATTTATTCGTACATGGTCATACAAACCTTTTAGTGATTCTATAGGTGGAAGCTTAAATGCCTGAATTTGAGCAAAGAAAGTAGTTTGAAAATCAGTGTTCGCACTCTTTTAGAAACAAAAATGGTAGAGGCTGTTTTTGAGACATATCACAATGAAAATAAATGAGGAAAATATTGTTTTTTTTAGTTATTGTATAAAAATTATTAGAATATAAAATTTGTTGCAGATCCTCATCAATTAACTCAGCAAATTCTTTAAAATCAATCCCAATAGATGATATTTCGCCTATCTGAGTTCGAGAAAGTGTATCAGAAACAATATTATTGGAACCTTTAGTTTAATTAATGAATATCAGTGGGAAATTGTGAGATAAAATCCAAATATCTCAATTGACGATGACTACATTTTTCAGTATGTTAATGAAATGCATAAATTAAGGGGGTTTGGTCAGTGTAAATGTTTGAATTTCTTCACAGAAGATTAAGTAGCAAATAGCTCACGGTCATAATTGGATCGATTCTTCTCAGAGTTGTTTGAAATTGAATGTAATGCTATTGGTTATCATTCAAATCTGCATTAAAGAGTCTCAAATTGCTACATCTGAACCATCTACCCATAAATTTTATTCTGCACCTTGAATGGGGTGCCTTAATAATGTTTCCTTAGGATGCTTTACTTTTAGGCTTCTCTTCCTACTTACTCTTTCTTTTGTCTTTTCTTTTCTGACTTCTTTAGAACTCTTAAACAAAATAGTTGTCGCATCGTTCTATTATAATTGCGTATTAGCACTGTTAATAGTGGAACGAGGGTGTTTCTTTTTATTTTTATGACCTTCAATAAATTTAACGATGATTTTTAGAATATTTGCAGCTTTAGGATTACATAGTCTATAAAAGTTGAAAATTCTTAAATAACTGCGCTATTGGGTCAAAATTGTAGGGTGGAGAAATTCTAAAATACATTATACATGATCAAGTAAAGATGTGACTCCTTTTTCTGATACCAGAATCCCAGAAATTCAATAATAGACAATTCAAACGGACATTTATCAACATTTAAACGTAAGCTATACTCTTTAAGTTTAGACAATAAGAGGTATAGTTGTTTCAAATGTTCATTTGCATTTTCTGAAGTAAGAAGCAAATCTTCTACAATGCGTAAACAAATGCTGTTTCTAGTAACTTCGTCACTAAAAGGTTGAAGTATTGATAAGGTATTGCAAAGCATGAATTGCATTCTGAAACTTTCAAAAAGGTCACAATACAGTGCATATTGCAGGGTTTTTTTTTTGTCATCAGAATTAATAGTAATTTGATGGTACACTTTGACAAGATCGATATGATTGAATGCAGTTCCTATTAGGATTGACTTAGAAAATAAATGTAGGCAGTTTTGTTGATTGATGATAACGCTGAAGAAACAAACAATAACATATATTTAAAACCAAAACAGCACAACACAAACATTCAACGCCATTCCTTCGCCATATTTACAAAAATCTGCTTCACTTCTTGTAGCCACTTCCGAAAAGAGAAACTTACCTCTCACGGAGTTTGATCGTAACGCAACACTGAACATTCTTTTACCATATAATTCAGATACAAATGGGTACTATATAGGGTATGGGATACTTTTCTTTAATTGTCTGTGCACGATAATCACCAACTAGTCCCTATTCGACAGAAACCGTTTTTTGGTGCCGTATGCAAAGGAGAACCATATGCACTTTTAGAAGATATATGATTAATTTGAACAATGCGCTGGAATTCAAATTTAGATATTTTAAGACGATCTGGGGCTAATTTTCTGAGTTTACCTCAGACAGGAGGATCTTTAATAGCTATATAATGTACAGTGCTTAGCTTGACAGGCTTATTTAGATCTGGTAGTTTAGCCATTTCAGGATATTTCAATAGTAATTTACCATAAACATTATTCATGTACACAGATTTCACAGAGAAAATTGAACATGTACGTAATTTAGTAGGCACTTTTATATCGATAATAGAATTGATAAGACGTTTATTTCTGAAATCAGGTGGTAATGAAAGCCTACCAACAAATTCCACTAAACCCATATGATATTCCAAAAACAGATATATGTACACCTTTGGGTTTTTTGAAAGTACACGCGTGTAATTTGGATTATGTAATGCATCAGCGACTTTTCAAAGATTCGATAGACGAAGTTACTAGAGATCTACCTAGTTTTTATACTTTAATAGAAAGGAAAAAGTTATAAAATGAAAGCAATAAATATTATTATCCAAATACAGTTTCAATTAGCAGCATCAAATATTAATGAATACATGCCTGTTTTTTTACAACAATAAAAGACCAACAAGAAAAGAGAACGGTTTTATCCAAAATATATAGTTTGACAAATTGCTATGTGAATGCCTTACAAATTGCATATGTTCGGGGTTTTTCTTCATATTATTTAAATGCTATTGAATGCTGAATTTTATGAATAGAGCTTTCTTTTTTAAAAAAATTATTCAGAATATTAGAATGGAATAGAATTATTAGAATGCTTAGATAAGATTTAAAAACTTGCTAATAAGATAATTTCTTTTTTTTATTAATTCTTTTTTTATTTAATATTTAAATGTATGCAATATTCTCAAAGGAAAGAGCAAGAATTTCAAATTTTCATTTATTGATTAAATTATGCTTAAAATTTCAAATTATAAAACATGAAGGGTATGGATAACTTTTTTTGTTATCTATGCAATTTTGAATAAGTTATTTCATTTTAATTTGTAGAAATTATTAAAGAATATACAGGAAGGTTTAAGACTTCTTAATTTTTATTTTCACAAAACAAAAAAAATATTGTATATAAAACACATATTACAATTATTTGAAAAAACGCGAGAAAATGGATGTTCCAACGAACTCAACTTATCTAAAAAACTTTTTATCAACGTTTATTTTGTTGGACAGAAAGAATATAAACATGACAAGAATGTTAAGGTAAATGATGAAAACAATTTTATTCAATAGAAACATCCTAAGTACTAACCAACAGTTTATTATCTCCAGCAAAATCACACTACACCCATGCTCATAAATTAAGAATAATTCAGAGTCACGCATAAATTGAACTCAAAAATACATTAATCACCCGTAAAATAGCTACACACATCTTCAAAAATAAGCAAATTGCAGGAAGCCATTAGATGACACCGATAGTACGTCAAAATGACGAGAGTGTAAGAGAGTGATTTGTAAGGTGAGAAGGGTGTTTAAATACAGGTTAAGAAGTAAAATTGTTCGCAAGAGCTTTATAAGTCTTTCAGTGCAATAATCGTATAGTTATGACACAAAGGACGCATTTGGATGATTTTTTACATGGTAGAATTTTCGACTGTCTGGAATGGGGCGTACTCAGTTGAAAGTGTCCGAGGAACTTGGAATCGCCCAGAAAGTCATCTCCAGGCTTTGGTTACGATTCCAAAATTATGATAATGTCAGTAGACGTTACAGCACATATTGACCCCGAGTTACAACACCGAATGAGGACCGATATTTTGCAGTCACTGTCAAAAGAAACAGACGAAGTACAGCATTAGACCTGTCTTGTCAACTCTCTTCAGCGAATGGTAAGACAGTTTTCAAGGCCAATGAGAGAGACCATGTACAGACGCTTAGGACAGATTGGTGTATAAGCTTATAGACCGGTCAGATGTGTCCCATTTCCTGCAACCGACTGTCGCCTGCGGTTAGTCTGGAGTAGAGAGCATGCATTGCTGACACCACAACAGTGGGCTTGTGTGATGTTTTACGACAAGTCCAGGCTTAGCTTGTGGTTTGATCCTCGTTGGACTTTCCTATGGAGAGTGCCAGATACTCATCACCACCAAAAGAACTTCAATGAACGACACCATTACGGTGGTGCAGGATTGCTCATTTGGGGAGGAATTATTCTAGGTTCCAGAACTGACCTGTATGTTCAAATTGGAGAGATTACAGGTCAGATCTATGAGGATGACATTCTGGAACAAAATATAAGTTTTTTTCGGGTCATTATGAGCACAGTTTATGGATGACACCGTACGTCGTCACTGTGCAAACATCGTAACCGAATGCCTTTGATCGGAGAATATCACCCGTATGAACTGGCCAGCGTTCTCACCTGACTTTAATTCAGTAGAGCATGTGTGGTACATGCTTGACAGACAAGTTGCTAACCATTGACTCTCTCCTATATGTCTACCGGAACTTCGGAGAGCATTGCTTGATGAATGGTGTGATATTCCCCAAGATCAGATAATTTCATACTCAGTATGTCAAAGTGTTGTTCGGACTGTATTGCATCGTCTGGGAGATACTATATATTAACCATCATACCAACCATGTAATATTGGTTTTTGTACCTGAGGTTTTTTTTTTAATTTGCTTCAGGGAGCAAAAAAATATTAATGATATTAAGCATAGCATATTTTTTTGCTCCTTAACTTTTGTTTAATAAATATGCTTTATAAATAAGTCATATTTGTTTCGTTCTGACTCTTTTCCTGGACTTATATTATGCTTAATTTATAGACATGACTGTATAATGTTGAGCTATATACTTTTAAAGCAGGACAATTCTGAAATGCATTTTTAAATGCTTAAGCTACATTGATTAAAATTACATTCAATTAATCTCGAAAAAATAAAACAAAAACATACAAGAAAGTAAATTTAACGAGCAAAAATGGAATAATGACAAATTTATATAAACAGGATGTAAAGAGGGGTTGAAAGAAACACTTTTATGCTTTTGCGGAATTTAAAAAAAAACACACACTTTATACTGCATCGAGAACGATAACGGCAGACTCACTGACGTAAAAACTGCAAATGAAAGTTCAAATGCCATTCGATGAGGTAAATGACATGTGACTTTTACATCACATGAATTGACCTTACTGCAGACATTCAAACCAAAACTATTTGTCGTGCGATTTTTCATGGATATCCTATTTCGTAGGCCCTTCTATAACTGTAGATCAAGGCTCGCAGATGCGGTCATCTTTATATTGCGAGTTTTCAGAAAGGCTTGGCACAATTCGAACCCGCACGACTGTATACCATCCAATTGAAAAGGGAATTGTGGAGAGATTTGTACCGATTGAAGGTTGCGATACGAACCTGCGACGCTAGGGCCTGTAGCCGAGTAACATAGCCACTATACCAATTCAGTGAGATTGCTAGGTTTTACATAGGAAATTCAGTGCAGTCTATAATGAATCTAGAGTCTTTATTTTCAAAATCAAACTGTTTTGTCAAGGTTTCAATAATTAATGACATTGAGGGAAATATATAGGTAACAATTTCAACATTTATTACAAAACTTTTGTTACAAAATGAAAATACCTTAAAACAGAAGAAACTAAAATTTCAAATAAAGTAGACAACAATTCATTTAAAATTACAGTTCTTAATTTAACAAGGAATAGAACATATAAATCAACTGGATGCTTCGACAAATTTAATTTTTTAAAATCTGCTTCAGAATTAAACAAAGAACATACAAAGAGGAAAGCCTTTCTTTAGTGAAAACTGACAATGTCTTCATTTTAATATCATAAACAATAATGTCTGGAATGGACTTTCTTACTTACAGAATCATGAAATTCTTGTAGGTCGTTTTGCAAATAGTTTATCTTGCCTATTACTTTAGAAAAAATGATATTCTGAAAAGAAACAGAGTGCATTCCAATGAAATAAGAATTCATGTAATTTTGCATGACAATCAACTCTCTTGCATTTATATACTTAACTAACTGACATTATATATATTATATATATATATATAATTAACGAAAATAAAACTGTTAAGTAATGAAGATCACTTACCAATTTCTTTTTCTTCGAAGGTTTTTTTTCTAATTACCAACTCATTTTTTGGTTTCAATTAGCTATATTTAGTAAATGGATGCACACTGAATAATAATAATAATAGCTTCGAAATTATTGCAGCATATCATCGATTTCGAACCTCATTCCAAAGTTATTAACCCAAGAGCTCAGTAAGTCAGGGTTTCTGAAAGGAAACTTAAGTAAATGTTTCATCATGACGAACACTTTTATATTTTGTATTAAAGCATCCAGTAACACAACAAAGTTTCATCTTTTAACGGATAATAAAACTAAAGAAAATTACTCAAAATTGGTACTTCAAATGTAAATTTTTTAAAAACGCTTTATAATGCATAGAGAACGATAATGGCTAACTCACCGAAGTAAAAACTGCAGTTGAAAGTTCAAATGTCATTCGATGAGGTAAATGACATGTGACTTTTACGTCACACGAATTGACCTTACTGCAGACATGAAAACCAAAACTATTTGTCGTGCTATTTTTCATGGATATCTTGTCTCATAGAGCCCTACCATAATAACTGCAGATCAAGGCTCGAAGATGCGGTCATCTTTATATTGTGAGTTTTCAGAAATGCTAGGTACAATTCGAACCCGCACGACAATATACCATCCAATCGCAAATGGAATTGTGGAGATTTCACAGTCATTTAAAATAATCTGCCAATTAAACTGCTTCAGATAAAACTATAACTACTAGATCGGGCAGGCGAATCTATTTCCCTATAAAGCTATTAATATGTATCATCAGTTAATATTACTATATACATTTATTATATATGCTGCGTACAATAGTTCTAACTAATATTATATATACTGCATACAATAGTTCTAAAATTGCATCCAAAGTCTTACAGGAATAATTATTGAAAATATGATAAGTCTCTTGTAACATTTTTTTCTTCTTTTTTCTATATTTTCATTTATGACAGTGTATTTGTCTTTCCAATCTATCCTATTCTTCTCTGTCGTTGTGGAGATACTTTTTAATGTGTGGCAACGCTTGTATGAACGACTTATCCACAGAGAAAGATATTCTTCTCTGTGGACTTATCATTTATGTAAGTTGCATTGTCAATAGTGAGAAAAGTAAATAAAAGAATTGAGTAAGAGTAAAGCCTATTTTAACTGAGTGAAACTCCAATCTGTTTTTTTTTTGTGCGTGTGATCTCTTGTTTATTGACAAGATTTTTTAGCCCTTAGCATCTTTAAACCGGAGATAACAGCTATAAATAACAATATCTTACATCTTTCAAGATTGTTTTAGTTATTACCTGGAGGTGGTCCGATGTCTATCAGGCATTCAAACTGAACCCTGTTTTTGTTTTTTTTTTTTTGTATTTTTTTAATCTTCTGATTAATTATCTATACTATGGATATGGATGCAGTTAAAATAGAGATTTCTGAGGTTTTTTCAGTCTCTACTGATACGACAAAGAAAAAACGTTTTGAGTGTGAAATTTGCAAAAGAACTTTTTCTTATAAGTGCTCCTTAAAAGAGCATTCTTATATTCATAAAAAGGAAAAACCCTATCAGTGTGATATTTGCTCTTATGCATTTATAAAAAAATCACGAATGATTCTTCATTATCGTACTCATACTAATGAAAAACCGTTCGTTTGTGAAAAATGCCATAAAGCTTTTGCAGGCAAGGCAGGATTAAGAATTCATTATCGCCTTCATACAAATGAAAAACCATATCAGTGTGATGTTTGTGGTAAAAGATTTGCTCAAAAGGTTCATTTTAATTCTCATTATCGTGTTCATACAAATGAAAAACCTTATGAATGTGAAATATGTAACAAAAGCTTTGCCAGGAAATGGGTTTTAACTAATCATCGACGTATACATACCAAAGAAAAACCTTACGAATGTTATATATGCAAACGGGCATTCACTTTGAAATGTTCTTTAGAACTTCATATTCGTTTGCATTCAGAGGGAAAAACTTATGAATGCAAAGTTTGTGGGAAAATTTGTACAAATAATTTAAGATTAACTCGGCATCTAAAATCTCATCTAAGAGAAAACATTTACAAATGTGAGATTTGTAATAAACATTTTCCTAGTATGTCAGCATTTAAGAAACATTGTTATTTACACACAGTAGAAGAGACTTTATTAAAATGAATAGAAAAAAAATATGTTGAAATTCCAGAACTCTTTTAATATAAAATGCATTTTCTGTTATAATAAAATCTAGTTTTAAAAGAGAATTTTTTAAGACTGTATAGGTCATTAAACCGTCGTTTAATTAAACGGTCATTTTTATCCTTATTCATTTATTTTACTGCATATATAAAATATGTACTCATTTTTTATGTGCTTTTATATACTAATATTATCTTAATATGACAACATTTCAGTGGTAGAAGTATTTATGAAATTATTATTATTATTTTTTTTTTATTTTTTTGGTTTGAAAAGAAAATACATTTTATTAAATTTAATCCAAGTTGCCTGAAAACATTAAAATTTGAATCAACTAGTGTTTAGTTGAAGCTGCATTTCTTAACATTAATTTGATTTTTCCTTCATAAGTTTAGTAACAGCATAATATTTGAAATTGCAAATGTATGTGCAGTATAATTGTTTCTGTTTAACTCAGCAAAAGCTGAGAACCGCGTTTCTGGAGCATATGCCGGAGAACACACCTTCCTTCCTTCCTTCCTTGTGCAGTAATTTTTCTCTTGGGGGTAATACATTTTTGAGTGTTATTCATATAATTTTCTACTTGTCAGGTTTAAAAAAAGATGTGCAGGGTCAACAAAGTGAATGATAATTACTGATTTATTACTGAAATTGGATATACACAGAATAATATAAGTTCAAATGAAGTGGGAAGTACTTCTTACATAAAATTTGTGATGAAATTTTGAAATTTTTGTTGTTGTTTGATTATGAGATTTTGGGATTCAAGACATACGTTATCCTAGTATTGTGTAAAAAAATCAACTATTGTAATATCTGTTGTAATGTGATATATGAAAATCCAGCAAATATTTAAATATAAATGTACTGGTTCTATCGGGTAATTAAGATTGGATTTTAATATCCTAAAAACTTTCCTAGCAAAATCCATTATATTAAAAGTAACTTGTGCTGATTATTAAGGAAAATAATAGAATTCGGTTAAAGTGATGATTAATGTGTCCCCTGATTTTGTCACCTATATGGCAACCCAACGGGGCGCTCTTCTAGTTACCCTAAAGCTGTTTTGTTTACTACTTTTAACAATGGTCAAATTGAACAATGAACTAGGACTATTTTAAGAAAAATATTAAATAAAAAGTAATAAAAAATATTGATGAAAGATTTTAATTTTGTTCTTTATTATAATTAAAAGCTTTTTTGATAGCTATTAAGACACTGCAATTTTATTTTTAATGTGAACACAAATTAATGAACTTTATTCTTTAGTAATTTTTAATTGTAAATATGTGCTTTGAAAAATTGTCTGAATTCGTATTTTACGAAATTGTCTGCATTCTTGCTTTAAAAGTCAGATGCAATGGAATTCTACGCAGTTCTGGTGGTGTTTCCCCCACCCTTCTTTAATGGTTTTTTTGTTTTTTGACAATTTGTTATGTCCGTAATTGTGCAAGAATTGAGGAATGGAAGACATTATTTTAAATCAGTAGAATAGCTGAAGAGTGTGAGAAATATTTATATATATTTTTACAAGCTGGTGATTTTAGTAAATAATGCTTGTTTGATATTTTGTTTAGGGAATAGTTTGATTACTTCTTCCTCTGTTATTTCTCTTCTTTAAATTTTGTGAGGTTTCTGTTATCAACACAATCCTTATGTTCAATGTGCTAGCAAAGCTACTAGGTTTCCACTCCCGCGGCTGGCAAAGTCTTAGCCTCGTGCCTTCAACAAATGCTGGAGACATCACATACTCTAACTTTTGCTCTGCGCCCAACAGACCATGGCCAATGAGAGAGAGAGATCTGGAATCTTACGAACAAACCGGTGCAGCCAACCTGAAAGAAAAAACAATAATCGTTAAAATCTTGATTATATTGCGAAAAATGGTAACTATTCCACAGAAGTGGTTGTTTACTTTGTCTGCCATCTTTATTGGCGACTTGGCATCTTTCGTGTGGCAAGGGGCACACCAAACATCACTTTTACCTAGAATTCTATCAAAATTAGTAAAACAATTTACATCATGGGGGTTTTTTGGGGGGGGGATATAAAAAAACAATTTTTATATTCCATATATAATAAAGATCATCATCCATTAGTAAATAAACCTGAAAAATAAGCTGTATAAGAAATTATTTATTCTTTGAGAGAAAGATCAGTTTTTAAAATGCCACAAATGTGTTTTATTATTGTTGGTATTATATAGCTAAGTTCAGAATTAAAAAAAAAAAGAAACTCCTGTGTTATTTGTTTATTTAATAAAAAACATTTACACTTAGATTTTTTGTTGTATAATTTTTTTTATTAATTACAGTTGTTATTCATGGTTTGATACAATACACAATTCTTACCATGCATTTTTTTCTTCTTTGTATGTATGTGTGTTATTCTCTTTTTCTAGAGTTAATATGTTATTAGCTCAGAAACTTGTATGGGAATTTAAAATATTTGAATACTTATTATGAGAACAGAAGATAATTTTCATAGAAAAAATATTTTTCTATTGTCATGTTATTTTTTTCCATATCTACTAATTAAAGTAGTAATGTATCTGTTGGCAATTTATGATATAGATAATTGGAATTTAATTAAAACTTTTGCCTTATTTTTTAAATAATTTTACACACTATAAATATATTTTACATCTTTTTAAAATTGAAGTATTTATCTTTTACATGATATCAATTTAATTCTTTTTACTATTTGTTTTTTAACATTTACAAGTTTTTAAACATAATTATAATTAATAACATAAACATAATAATAAATTACAAATGTCTGATCTTTTGCTTCGATTTTTAAAATATTGAAAATGCTACTGATTCTTTCTTATTTTGATCCATTGTCTTTGTTCTTAAAAAATTGCTGATCATTGCAACTGCCCGCACTGTGAGGGAAGGAATAGAAATCCCTATCAGAATATCTTAGTGAAGTCATGAAAGGGTCAAATTTCTGTCACTTTGCTCTTGTGTTATAATATAAACTTTCACATCGCTTTTTTTTTTTATCATTTCTCATCCCTTGTACAAAATGTACTTCCTATGATGTGCATTTATTTAATTTTATTCCATAAAATTTTTCTTTTTGATCACATGTCTGTAAAATTATGTTACATTTATATCTGTATATTAATAAGAAACAATTTGTCCACTAACTACCAAACAGTGGAAGAACAAAAACTATTTTTGTATTTGATTGCCTTTATATTTAAAAATAATAATTATGATTTTATAATATTACTGTATCATAAGAAAGAGAATTAAGAAGATTAATGTTAGTTGTATCCTTTAAAAAATTATGTAACTTGAAGCGGAAGAAGATACATTTATTAACATATTTCTAATGAATATATTAGAATTAAAAATACACTAAATATATATATTTCATAAATTAGTGTAAGCTCTTTTCAGCATATTTATCATTCTTTGCCTTAAAAAAGTTTTTATATCTTAATAGAAATAAAAGCCATTGAGGATATATATTTGTGTGTGTGTATAATTCGAACTTTGCATATTTACACTTTAGGGTTAAAATACTGTCTTCTATTGAAAATGAAAATGTTAGTTAAATATTCAATTAACTATAAATTGACTAAAATTTTGCCATTTTTTTGCCGTAATTTTAGAGTAAATAACCTGACAAATATTTCAATACATTTTTTAAATTCTAAATTTTGCTATTTCAATTATAGTAGTTCCATTTTACATAATATTTCTTTTAATTTTTATTGGTTAAAATTTTTTGAACCAATGAAATTAATATTAATTTTATATTATTTTACCACTATTTTATTTTAATACATATCTTATCACCAAACTTATATTTACTTCAAAGCTGTGATTTGATAATGCATAAAAGTTTTTAAATGGAGACAAGCACAGGTAAAATAAACAGATGAATTCTGACAACAGCTGCTGAGAAAATTTGAGTGGTGGGGGAGAGGTAATTTTAGGGATTCCATTTTCAGTTTTGTGAAATACTTCTACCAAATGGTATTGATTCTTTAAAATGTTTAATGCTGATTATCTTGAGATATAAAATTTGTGAGTACTCCTGTATTGCCAATGTTAAGATTTTGAATTAATCTACTATTATTTTTTAATAACATCATATTTAATAGCATTAAAATAAAGATGTAACTTTTCCATGGGAAAACCTATTGGAACATTTCACTTACAGAGTTCTAAAGAGCTTATATCTTCCCCAAATAAGCAATATGTCTTTAGGCCCACACATGTATATGTTCACTAACTTCTGAAGGTCTCAAATACAATAACGCGTAGCTTTAAGAATAAACTGTATACTGATGGGGATTTTTTTTTTTTAATTTTTTGTAAGAAAGGTATTTGATAGAATGTAGCATAATATTCTCATGTGCAAACTCGTAGATTTCAAAATACTCTATTTCATCAACATAATGAACTTCTTCCTCACCAATGGGACATTCCCAATTAAAATAAATAATATTCTTTCTTCAAACTAAAAAATTATTTTCATACAATTTCTCAGCTTATTTGTTGAAATATTGAAAGTGGAAGTATATGTCTAGGTGCAATATTTAGAGAAATAAAAGCCTGTTCCATTTTTTTAGAACAACATTTCTTTTTGTATTGGTAATAATGTGACCTTCATGTGCAACAAGATTATCTATTTTTTAATTTGACCAAAAGCAAAGTAATTACTTGATACAGCTTGTTTTGATCCTCGAGGCTTTGAGTATAACATAAAACCAAGACAGAGTGAAACTATATATTTCATCTTTGATGCTTGGAACCCGGAGCCGAGCATTATAAACGCGAAACTGCACTTTTTTGTAATATACAAATTTTGTTATTTATACTAGAAGAATTATTTTATCAAAACTCCAAAGATATTTTATTGATTAGAATTTATCTTTTTAAAATTTTATAGCACAAAAAAATCTTGAAACTAATATTAAGTTGTAATGACATCCTAACAGATAAAATTTAAAGAAGATTCAAAACTTTCGTTTCTGAGCTGAACAATCGTCTAGATGTGTATATATCAACAGCTTCACACAAAAAGATGCCAGCAAAATAGTATACAGTGCTGTAAGGTTTCTAAAGTCACCAGAATTAGATCTCAGAGCAATTGATTCCCAAGAGTCCCAAATAACTATGCATTGACAATTTAGTAGTGGCAATTTTTTGATAGTTAAAAAGAAAGTAAGATTTGTTTAAACCTTTACAAATATCTTTATAAATTCTTAACAATGAGGCAAAAATTAGTATCTGAATAAAAAGAAAACTAAGAGGTTGAAGAATTTTATTTAGTTAGGTAATATACATGGTGTCTCAAAAACTTTGACCGCGGCTTTTATTTGTCGAATATTGATCAAAGTCTTATATTGTAATTTACAAAGTTACGTAAAAAAAAGGTGCAAAATACTATGAAATCGATTTTTCAAAAAAGCGAAAATTTTTCAGGGAATTAAATATAAAAATTTAAAATTTGTATTTTTTAATACGATTCCCGTTCACACACTAATAAAATGTGCCTCATAGACTAATAAAGTCTCAAAGGTATGAAACTATATAAATGCTGACATAAAACAGTTTTCAATACCTGGATCACAAGGAGGAAAAATCATGTCAGGTTTTGGGGGTCGTACACAAAGTAGCAAAGAAAGTAATGATTGAATAAATAAATAATAATTCTGCTATATATTGGTTTAAAAGTATTAAATATTTGTAGGAATAATAACTTAAAGGAAAGATTACAAAACTTGTTCAAAATGTTTTCCATCTATGTCAATACAGAGCTGCATTCTTCTTTTGACACTACTGTACACTCTATCAAGTTTTTGTCCGGGGATGCCACGACAACCCTCTAAAATGCGTTGTTGCAATTCTGCTTTATTTAACGGAGGTGACAAATAAACCGCTGCACGTAAACGACCCCACAAAAAAAATTATAGGCGTTAAATCAGGTGGTCAAAGCGGAAATTTGACTGAACCATGCAAGCCAATCCACTTATCTGGAAACTCGTTATTCAACCAGTGTTTCACAACTGTAGTATGGTGAGCTGAAGATCAATCATGTTGGAACCAAGCATGTGGAAGTACTGTCACAGGAGGTTTCTCCATAAAATCAGGAATAACCACATTCAGAATCCCATTAAAACATCTGTCTCCCGTCAACGTAACCATTATATAGTATAGGTTCAATCAAGGGATTTTTTAAAATACCAAATAAATTACTTTTATAGTTATTATTATTTTGTTCAAATTTTTTTTTATTATTTTTAATGATAAAAATAGTTTTTTTTTAAGATACATTTTAAATATTTATTATCGGTTAGTTTTGGCGCGTTCTATTTCTTAAGTTGTATATCCTGTATTATTTTCAAACTTACTTTTTTATAACAATTAACATTTTCTTTTCATTTTCAATTCATGTTTCGGTATTAAACTGATGCCAATGTTGACAAAAGAACTGAAAGTTTAAAAAATTATTATGTGTATAAAGTACTATAAAAATGACAAAAAAAAAAAAGAAAGAAAGAAAGAAAATGCAGAACAATAGGAATTTGCTTGCCTTATTCCTATTCCATTCATACCTATGAAATCCTTAGGCTTCCTTTGTTCATTATTACAATATTTTAGTGTGTTTCTTTTCAGAAGTTAGACTGAAATATTTGCATAAAAGGGGGTGTGACATCTAAAATTTGCATAGAATCAGCAAAAAGAACTTACATTTTTTTTTCTTATCTTTTGATTGTATATTTTTATGAAAATAGAAAAAAATCTGATACATATTTTTTAATAAAAACTATTAAGTAGTATTATTAACATTTTCTACATATTGCTTAAGTTTTTATGCCATTTCAAAGGAAGTGTTAAATATGGCCTTTTTACAGAATCGTCCACGAATAAGAGTTCGATTAATTCCTGTTGATATGAATTTTTTTGATTTGGTTTTATTGAATCACGAGCTATTTCAGTTTGAAATTCCTTGAAGAAACTTGCTCATAAAATAAATAAATTTCAAATTAGTAAAGTAAATGAAAGAGAATTTTTATAATATGCAAAAGAAATTCCTCTGGTAAGAGGATTAGCTATACAGTTGTTAATTTCCAAAATAAAGAAAGTTCTTTTGCAATTTTTAGTATTTTTAAACCATTAATTAAACAATAAAACTCAAAAAAATTTATTCTCAAAAGAATGCAATGGAAACCACTTTAATGCGATCGCCGTTAATATTAACATTCACTTTATATTATCAAAATCTTTTAGGCCTGAACTGATGTATCAGAATGTACACAAAAATTTTCATTTTGTGCGATCACAACATCACCTAACCGTTTTAGTACGGGAGAATATTTACTTTTACAGTAAGGGAAGCGCAATAGCGCTTCGCCGTACTCAAACGATTAATGTTATCAATTTTGAAGAAAAAAAATTGAACGATATGCCATTTGTAACAAGATATTGGCATTCTTGAAATTCTTTCCTTCTTCTAAGAAATGTTTTGTGTGATGCAAGATGCAGAGAGAGCAGAAGCGATGGCAGTGAATGCATGCAGACATAAAGAGATTTTGTTCAAGTTAGCATCTTTTGATAATCATTCGGGAAAATCGATAGGACCAGAAAATAGAGTTAACATTTGAAAAGATTTCAATCATGATTTTGAAGTAAGTTCTCCTGCTAGAGTGAAAAATTTTGTGGCAGTATCTTCAGTTGAAATTTTTCAAGAACTCTCTTGATTGCAGGGATTTTTGTTAGTATTTTCATAATTTCTAGTATGAATTTGAAGAAAGTGCGTACGTCTTGTTTACAATTAATATCAATTAACTGACTGTTGTTATGTGGTGCCATCTCTTGGACCTTTTCTTTAATAAAAGCCGTTACAATTTTTTTTAAGAACAGAAATAAATTTTTTAAAGACATTCTTTTTATTGCAGTAGAGTTAATCTTGGCGAGCTTTTGGCAACCTTTAAATGAGACTGTATGCAATTTCATTTGGGTATTTAGGAAGGAAGTTCTCTTCTCATTTATTTGGGCATTTTCTGGATTCATGATTTTCAGCGCAACTACGAACTTACAGTTGACTTCCTGAAATGGGGTGGATAGAGGAAATACTACCTTCGAAAATTTTTGAGTAGTAAATTATAACCAATTTTTTGGCGAGTAAAGAATTTAAGAATGAGAAAGTGTTTTCCTTTCCGTTTAGTTACAAAGAAACTTTTTCAAGTTTTCTTTCACATTGTGTGATTATTTTATCTCAATTAATTTTAACTTACTAACTTTTTTTTTACTCTTTATATTTCAGACTACTTTTAAGATGAAAGAATGAATTAATTAATTCTTTAAGCTTCAAATACAATTATATGAAAAATAAAAATTTTAAAAATTCTTTTTTAAACTAAAAAAAAATAAAAAATAAAAAATGCACATTCAATATATAT
>JAOUZG010016587.1:12626568-12674094 GCA_026289955.1 Argiope argentata | reverse complement strand
TATATATATATATATATATATATATATATATATATATACATTCCACTTCATATATATTAAAAATAAGTTCCAAGATCTTGCCCGTAAATTGAACCCCCTTATATCAAGGAACTCAAAAATGAACTTATTTACACAGCCTATTTGCGTCCAGTATTCACCTATGCCTGCCTAGTTTGGGAGTATGCTGTCAAAAGTAACTTTAGAATAATTAAACAACAACAAAACCAAATCATCAAAAATACTTATAACGCTCCCATTTACTTTTCCAATAGCGAATTCGAAAAAGCGATCGAATACCCATCCTTTAAAAATTCATTGAAAAACTGACCACAAACTTCCTCAATAAGCGTGATAACCTTAATAACGAAGCCATTAATCTAATCTCCAAATACGATCCCAACCCAGCAATGAAAAGGTCTGAAAACATCCGTCTCTAACACTCTAACCTGGTCGCTTACCTGCATAAACCCTTCTTTTAAACATAAATAAACAACGCACATGGCGCCATCTAGTATTAAAAGATTTAAATTCTGACTTCCTCGCACATGTTCGACATCTCTAAGTCCCTGCTTACTCTCGGTCTTGCTTGGGATTTTGAACTGAGCAGTTTTCTGTCTGCTACGCTCTAGACTCAAGACCTTTTGAAACAACTCCTGGACTTTAAGCCTGAGAAATTTCTATATCGATTTCTGCCAAGAAGTACATTACCGAGGAGCTCACCCTGAATACCATCGACAATATCTTATTTTACTTTATAGTTATTATAAATATTACTTTATAGTTATTATAAATATTACTTTATAGTTATCAAAAAACTGAATAGTTCTCTTTGCAGATTGAAATAGAATCTTTTCCTAAGTACCGATTTCTACCCCTGCATTGATTCTGCTCCCCATTTGTGGACTGTGGAAGGTACTATATTGAATGCAGTACCTCCTTAATCTTCAGAAATGGTAGAAGCGTTTAAAAGGTGAATCTGCTGAAATTTTTTTCTTAACATGAAATTTGAATCTAAATAAAAACTGAAAGATAATAATTGATAAATAGAAATGAATTAAAGTGATATTCTATTAAAATTTTAAGTAAATAAATACGAAAGTAACATCCTTATTGGTGCGTTTATTTTAACCCTTTGCAATCCGAAAAATAATTAGGTGCAAAATTATTCACCTAATACAAAGATTTGTTTATTTTTATGAAAAATAAATATATATAATTCTTTTAAGTCGAATTTCTTTTAAAAATTAATCCACATCTTCTTAACCATTATGTAGACATTTATTTTTAATAATTAAAAGTGAAAAATAAATAATACGTCAAAATGATGCACAATCTTATATGGTGAGTCGGAGGCACCATCGGAGTTCAAAGGGTTAAGATATTGCAGTCATCTAAAAACTTTACATTCAAAAGTTGTTCGTTTTAATAAGGCGCTAATTTGGCTAGTTCGATTTATTTTTTTCTGGTCCATTCTGAAATCACCCGGGATTTCTACATTTCTAACATCATATTCTATTCTACCTAACAGGGATATAAGTGCGTTAATCATTTTGTGTAGGCGTTTTTAACGATTAAATTTGAAAAATAAATAAATAAGACGTCAAAATGATGCACAGTTGAATGTCGAGTCACACTCGGCATCGGACAGCAAAGGATTAACTTTTAAGTTTCAGGATTTGTTGTTGTTCATTCGCAGGTGAATGAATTTACATTAAACAAAAATTCTTGTTATTCTTTTACTGACTAATAATAGAATTTTAGACTTAAACACATTATTACACGATATAGTCAATTACTGTCAAATGAAGTTGTTCATAATGGTAGTGGAGGTAACTCGACTCCACAATCTTAATATATTAACAGAAAAGCAAGAACTAATCATTATATAGGAAAATTCCTATCCCCACATTTGTATCCCCCAGTGGGATCGTTTTTTATCTTAATTACAAACTTGCCTTAGCGTACAGGATTGATCTGAGTGATTGAGCTGCAGCTACATTTACAACTGTCACGGAGGGGAGTGTATAATAGCTCCTCTTTCTAAGTGGCACATGCATTCATCCATCCTTTTGATAAAAGGCTTATCACATAATGGTGGTCACACTGTTATGACATCCACCAGCGAAGCAACAACCTGCTTACTTTTTATGGCAATTTATCATCTGAGTACCCCCGGTGGGATCATCTCTTAATCATGAACAAAACCTACACCTTTCTGGCTAAAGTCAAGGGGTAAAATCTGTTAACTGTAAGGAAAACCCTTTTTCATTATTTGGATATCTAGGATTAATTGACTGATGGAATCTAGTAAATAGCAACACGAATATCAAAAATAGACCCAATTAAAAGTGCCTCATGTATGAAGTCTCAAAAGGAGGCATGACTCTTCATCCACGATGGGTTTGTGAATTAGCTACAAAATAATGCCTTTACCATAAAGGGAAATAAGAACCTACGGACCTGCTTATACGATAACCTCTCATTCTCGTATTTAATTCCCCTGTGAATTCAGCAATCTGTTAACTACAAGAATTGAATAATAGCCATCGCGACATTAGAAGACTGAGTCAAGTCCCAAGGTCATCCACAGCCATGGTAACCTCTCTCATAAGAAGTAAGTTGGGTAGATGTTACTTTTCCCTGCAACAATATTATACCGCCAAGGAAGAGAAGGCCATGTAATTGAATTATCGGCTTCTAATTAATGTAGTAGTGATATATGCTATCACAATGGATGCTCGATGGAAGCCACAATAATCTCATTCTGGTTAATAATGCTATTAGCAATCGAGCAATGTTATTGCAGCTAGTAAGATTCAAATCGTAACTTTTTATTTGTTTCACCAAAGACGAATATTGTGGTTTTTTTTCTTTTCTTTTTTTCTTATTCTGCTCTTAAAGGAGTTATTTAATAAATCAAGATAATTAGAAAATAATTCAAATAATAAGGCACACTATTTTCAATCTTTTCTGCTACATTATATTTTACCTATTATTTCAAAGTGTGTCTTTTGCCTTGACTGTTAAAATATGCGGATTTAACGCTTTCATTTTATCTTTTATTTTCTTTGCCTTTCCTTTTTCGTTCGCACTTCGGTTATCTTTTTCCGGTCATTTCCTCTTCCGTTTGTAGAACTACGCCCTTTAAAAAGCAACTTGTTACTATAGCCCAGCCCATGTAAAATCTCGGTGCGTCTGCACTCTTTAAACTTAGCAATTTTAAAAACCACATTCTTTCAGCATCGTTTTACGCTTCGTCTGACCTTCATTTCCATAATTCTTTTTATCTGGCTATTTTAACTCAAACTTCTCGATAATTAGGATTTTCTTCACTTGTTTGTTCAAGCTTTACCAGCAGAAAAGGCAGATTCACTTTTTCAATTGAAATCGACATTGAGAAATCAAAGATTCGATTTTGATGCTTTTCATAATTATTGATTTTTTAAAATGATTTTTACATCAGCGAACCCGTTTTGATTACGTTCATTATTAGAAACTCTTTTCCTCTTCCAGATTTTTTTTCTAATTACCACAAATTATTTTGCATTACTTAGTGTGACTCACGAAACATAGAATTTTCGATACTGAAGGCTTCTTTAAAGTGCAAGCATCATTTAATTCAAATGACAAAAATCGCAACATTCAAATGTTTCTGAAGTTATTATGTGAATCAAAATAAATGCCCAATTCAGAACTCCGTCTTATTAGGAGAAACTCCTGTAGAAAGTTTAAATTGTCGAACTAATATGTTCAATCAACGACTTACATTTCGTATTTAATCCGATTTCTACATCCTCTTGAAAAAATTGTTTCCGTTATCTTTTATCAAGTGAAAACATGATATGGTTTGAGGTTTTTGAAGCCTAAAAATTCACGATTAGAAAATTGCCTATTTATAGATCTTGAGGCATAAATGTTTCACTTTTAGGTTTATTAGAAAATGATAAAAAATATTATCACATTTGGCAATCACCAACAAAAAGATACAACTTGCCGTGAATGTCTGCCCTGTACCCAATGCTCGGTTCTGGCCATTGAAAAGAAGGATCGTAAAAAGTTATTGCTCAAGAAACCCAGAGAAAAAAATGGGAATGAACGCGAAACAGCGAGAAGTATTGAAAGTTCAATACATAATTTTATCAAAATTTTCTATTTTTCTAGCTGGTAAAAAAAAAAAATATGGAGCTTGAGCGATTTTGAGATAGGCGAAAAAAACATCACTTCTCTAAAAATTAGGTTAAACCAAATTTTGAAATAATAATAATAATAATCTGACCTTGTGATTAAGTTTCAAAATTTGAACAATTTTGAGATGAAAAAACACATCTTTTTCTAAATATCGACACATGCGTAATCTGATAGCCACGCTGTTGTTTAAAACTATTTTAAACTGGTTTTCCACGAAACGAGATTTTGACTTTTGAGAAAAAAAATTAAAACTCGATTGATTTGGAAAAGGTCAAAAACCATCCCTTTTCTAAATGCAAAATATGATTCAAGTGAAAATATGTTTTTTTCTTTGGATTGATACCACATGACTTAAAAAAACTATGTTCTCAACATGATAATTTGAAATTTGGGATCGTAGATTTCACTTTCTTTATTATTTTATTTCGTTATCTTTTCATGACTATTTATTCGTTAACTTTTTACTTTATTTTAATTTTAAAAACTCGTGAAAATATGTTATTTTATAATTTAAAAATGTCTGATTCTATAGTCAAAAAACTTTTAAATTGTTTACAACTTTTTAAAATTGCTTTTAAAGCTGAATCTTGATAGTTTTTATTCGTGAAATGCTGAAACCAGCTCTCTCGAAAGAGACCCGTATTTAAATATTGGTCAGTTTATCGCAAAATGCCCTATAAAGCTATTATATCAAAATTTAAAAGAATAAAAAATTTGTCCAAAGAAATTAGAACGGAGGAAACACGGCCAAAAGACTTGCATCACCTAAGGGCGCCTGGAGTATGTAAACCAGTCCCACATTCACCTTACATGTTTTATTATGCAAATTCTAAACTATGATAAATACCAGAGAAAAAATTGAGTATACACCACTCTATACTCTTTTTAAAGATTTTAAAGAATAATATTGCAATTAAAACTTTATATTTGTAGGAATTTCTCTTAACCAGCAACAATAGCACCTCATCGATGGCTGAAGATAAACTTTTCCGAATAAATGAATACCATAATGTTGGCACAGTATAGCCAAATCTAGCTCTTGCGCCCCCCCCCCCAAAAAAAACACGAATAAATGAATACATGTATTTAAAATTTTCTGTTCATGTTCCTTCAAACGTACTTTTGAGAATTGTAGCATTCGAAATTTGTTGGCTATGTTTTTCCATATATCGCAAATCATTTATCAGTTTCAATCAAATGATACCGAAAACCGTACTAATTGTTTACAAGAAGAATGCATAAATGTAATTTGTATTTCAAAAAAATTACAACTAACCCTCCATTAGTTACAGTCATTTTCGTCTAAATGATCTCATTTAATCATTTTAATAATTTTTTATCTTTAATAAGTAGATCTAACGAGTATTTAGTTAATAAAATTGTAATTTTAATATTCTAAATTAGCTTAGTTATATCAACACCCCATTTTAAAGCAGCACTCGAGTTATTCTGAGACAGGATTTGTAATTTTAAACCACGATCAGATAACGATGACGGCACATGAGTCGAAAGCCTCCAATTCAAGCTGTAACAGCAATGGAGGAGAATTTGGTCCTACAGATTGAGAATGGAACAGAACAGCTTACAAGGCAGCTTTTCGGTTTATTGAGTTTCAAAGCTAGAGCCCTCCGAGCTCAAATCCAAGACCTTACCACCAGATGACTGCTGCACTTAATGCTTTAAATGTAGAATAAAGAAAAAGAAGAAAAAAATAACTTAACCTTATCTACAAGCATACTTACTAGATATTACAACTAATGGAGATTTAATGAAATTTGAAAGGAAAAAAACTATAGTACATGTTATATGAAAATTATGCCTGTTTTAGTATAATGGCGAACAACTTCGAATGTCAGCTTGTTTGGAAGATTATCATTGGTGTTTTCAAAATTCGCTGTGTGTACAATGAAAATACATAATATAATCTGCCGATATTAGTGAATATATTGCTCGGTATATTGCTCGGAAAATGTTACTAATGTTTTCAATTTATGGTCTGTTTTCTTGAACATAGCTTTCTTGATCTCAGGGTTATCGCCCTCCTTCTCCATCTCATTATCTTTCTGCCCTCTCAGTGCATGTTTCATTATATCTTTGTCATCAAATGATAATATGATAGGTTTATATCCATCTAAACCAGAAGAAGGGCTGCATCGATTTTCAATGTACCGAAAAAAATAGATATTGAAAAATTGAATTTTTCCGATATCACTTGGTTCACAGTAAATCGATATTTACATCCATTTTGCGTTTTCGATTTCATTTTGGTTTTCGGTTAGTGTTTATTTTTGTTGCTCTTCATTGTTTTTCACCATCGTACTTAATTTTTGTTAATATTTCTATAAATACTGTCATATTCTAATATAAAACCCAACTTATTTTAACCATGTCATTTTTGAATAAACTGTTTTTCGTTCTCTAACTAAATAAGACCATCAACAAATTTATTCTTAAATATATTAAAAGAATTATGTACCTTATTTTACTTTATAATTTTTAATATTTTTATTAATTAAACTTAAAAATTACAAATAATTAAACTTTAAATGTATCTATTCAGAAATAGATGGTAAAAATTATTTAATTAAAAGACTTATAGCATTTATTCAGTTAAAAAATGATGGTCCAGTTAAAAAGTTAAGTAAGATACTAATTATTATTTCATTAAAAATACATTAATTTAAATTTAAAATTCAAAGCAAATATGTTTAATTCGAGGGTTGCCTTCATGTCCTAAACATTTATTTTTTGTGTGATTCTTTCTTTACAAATATTTATAAGTCTACATTTTGTAAAGCATTTCAAAAATGTACTTGCATATATACACTGTAAAAAAAATTATAAATTTAATTTAAACGAAACTTCTGATGATTTTTTTAAAAAAATTTTTTGATCTAATGATTTTTAGTCTTTTTTTTAAATTTATTACTTTAAATTTTGAAAGAAAAAAATTTAATGTTAGAATTTACATTTTAAAAATCTTTATATTACTGTTCTATGTAGCCATGTGCGCGAAGATTGAATTTTAATATACACATATTCTTATTAAATAAACTTGAAATTAAAGGGTTACATCTTGGAGTAAAAAATACAAATATTATATCTTACTGTAAGAAGATACATTATTAACAATTAAATATATCTGAGATATGTAGAGTGATTGTTCAACGTGAAAAAAAAAGCTTTGCTCAAAATTAGTATCGAAGATTATAACTTCCAAATTCTATGTTCCAGATATAAACAATTGTCAATGGACAATTGAAATTTTCAATTGTGCATTGAAGTTAAAAATTTAGTATTCGTATGTATGAAG
Source organism: Argiope argentata (assembly GCA_026289955.1). Lineage (NCBI taxonomy): Eukaryota > Metazoa > Arthropoda > Arachnida > Araneae > Araneidae > Argiope > Argiope argentata. Next base: position 12,666,593 of record JAOUZG010016587.1, on the reverse strand, counting down.
CTATTTGTGATCTCAAACATTCTAGAGTAAAAAACACATCAACTTTTGAAGTCTTCCAGATGTCCCTACAATAATTCATTTAAGAGAGATTAATAACAGCGTTTTCAATTGAAGACAAAATTACAATGTGAAAGCTTAATCATTTGCCATAAAATGCTTTCTACACATATCACATATGTTATGTATTTGTTCCAACATGGGTCAAATGATCTGCAGATATTACTTTGGCATTGACATACTTTATTAAAGAGCTTTTAATACAATTTTCTAACGATTTTTGTTGAAAAGAAAACGAATATTTTTATTACATAAAATGAAGTTCCTTTGATTTGGAGTCGTTCTGATTAATCAGTATGTTAAGAGATTATATTTATAGTAACTATAAATAAATAATGATATCACAATATATCGAAAAATATCGATATGTTTTGGACGATATACAGTGATGATGAAGCTCGGTCATCTCTCTGACGTAGTTGTCTCTTTGATCTAAAAGGCGACATAAGGATATGTTAAAAAAAATTAAAATGTAAGTTATTAAATCATTTTGAAAATTTTCAATGAAATTTTATTAAATTTGCTCAGGTTATCTGATATATTCCAAATATAACCATTTAAAAGGGTTTAAATGCGAAACTAGTACATCTGTTTTTGTGAAAAATTTCATACTTTGAATAAATATAAAACAAACATACATATCTTTGCACTCGTACTTAAAAGTACTATAGATAAAATGCATATAATACATTTTTTTCAGCAAACGAAACTCCACTTATAGAGATATAAGTTTGAAAAATGTATACATTACTTTTTATCTATAGAAACGCATTACATTTTTGTGAAATTGCCACTTTAAGTATTAATGTTACATGGCTTTCATTTTGTGTTACTTAACCTATGCACTTCATGTTCTTTAACTCTTTATACCTCGACGGTATTCAAAAGTACCGCTTAAATCCTTCTTTATAACCATACCGCTAAAATCATGCAGATATTTTCGTAATATTAATACTTTTTTGGCTGTATTCAAAATAACGTGAAGATCGGAGCTCTGAGAGCTAACAAAAAATATCAGGTAAGGCAGAAAATAAAAATCTTTTAATTATTAATTGCATTAATTAATAATTTTAATTAAATTTTTTTAAAAAAAATCCCTTTTTTCAGACGTTATTCTGCACCACAACTTATTTTGTGAAGCAAAAATAAAATTGGAAAAATTATAATAATATAAGTTAGTAAACATAAGATATTCTTTATTCCAAAGATGTCACGAGCTTCAGTCGTTATGAATATGGATGGTATAATATTTTATCTCCATAGATACCGCTTGAAATCTTAAAACCGTGTGGGGCTGAGTGAAATGTTTTTTCCCGTGTTTAACCAGCAGGAGGGCTCTCCTCAATATTTTCTAACATGCATCTTAATAAACTTGTAATACCAGAAAACGTTTTGCATGACATTATAGTACAATAGTTACAAAATATTATCTTTTGGTGTCAATGCAACATTTTGTTGAATCTATTGTCGTCATATTTGGCGAGTAGTTATTTCGTAATTAATGTTTGGTTTACAGTTAATAGTACACGAAAATCGAGTCTTTAGACGAATTTTTCTCAAACGATTGAAACAAATATTTGACAAAAAAAATTGCGCTTGTAATCACAAAATCCCAAACAATTGCGTTTTGATATGTAGGCATTGCGTTTTTGAGTTACTGTGTTTAAATATTTTGGAAAGTACAGACCGACAGCCGATCAACCTTTGTTATATTTGATCAAAACTTGACAGGTGTCTACACTATGGATGTTAAGTCTGTGTTCTGAATTTTATATATTTTAGCTATCTACGTTTTGTAGCTATCGTGTTAAATTATATTCGAACAGCCGGGCAAACGATTTTCCACTGAACAGATTGAACTCAAAAGTTAATAGAAGTCTCAAATTTGGTATTAAGACCGTATACCAAATTTTAACAATGTAGCTTAAAGCATTAATGAGTTATCATTGTCACAGACAGGCGACATTACACAAAAAATGTGTTTTTCGAATTCGCGGAGATCTAAAATGTGAATATTCATCTAAATCCCGAGTTCGAATTTTTTGACGATTTCTATACTTTTTCTGAACTATGTATGTATACGCGAAAGTAACAAATTTTGAGAGTTTTCATGTTTAAATTAGCATTTACATCAGCTTTACAGAGAAGGATTTTTTTTTGTCATCAATACAAATTACAGATATTTATTATCTGATTTTGGAAACCTAGTTTGAATTGATCCCCAGATTTTAAAATGGATTGCGTTTTGTATACTCTCTCACACTTGATCGAAACCGTTTTAATTTTTATAAATCAGAGAATGTAATTAAAAATACTTTTTTATAAATGCAAATAATTTATTTTCTAGTTATGTTATCCCAGATAATGGCGATTGGAACAAATGCCATCCTATACCATTAGTTACATCATTTCAAGTCTTGTAAAGTGCTCATAAATATCCGTATTGTAAAGAATGGAATGAATTTTGGAAAAAGTGTGATATTTTGGGAGAAAAAAATCATGAAAAAAATAATAATTTGCTTTAAAAAAATTATGTTCAATTTGTTTTTATCTAATTTCATCAAAAGTATTTATCAAAAAATTAGATGGTAAAAGCTGAATGAAATGTGTTATTTGGTATCTTTAGCAACAAAGGCTATTATTCCATGAAGTTGGAGAGTGTTTTTACTGGCTTACGTTACAAGATAAAACAAGCTTTATTAGTGAACCTTTGAATAAGCTAATAGTTTAAAATAAACCTCTAACAACGTGTACTTGCTGTTAATCAAGTTTCCGCCTGCCTTTCTTCGTTGCGTAATTAAAATGAAAATTAAAGGAGCAATTCACAGAGAAACTCCCTCCTCCAGAGTTTTAAGGCTATTTGAATTGTGAATGTTAACGTTATATGTATATTATATATAAAATTAGAGATTGTACTTTTTTTATAGTAGAAATTTACTATAGTAGATATAGCTTGTAACTTCCACGTCTGCTACCAATATTTAATTTTCTGTATCGTAATTTATTTTGAATACTTTTAAGATAAGAGAGGTCAAAGCAGTTGACGAAAATATTCTCGTAAACAATATTATACCCGATGGAATAATTTCAAATATATCACGATAATAAATTGGAAAAAATAAGGACGAGATGCAACATTTCAATGAGACGCCTCTGTTGCTTGAAAAAATGCAAATATTTTTTTCATTCCATCTGATGGCAAGAATTCTCGAGTCCAGTTAGCTGTATGAATAGATACCAGTCTGTAAGGCTTTATAGATCACTCTATCCCGGTATACAAAGTCGTGTAGCAAGTGAAGGTCGCGGTACGAACCTGCGACGTTTTGAGCCAGTAGCCGAGCGATATACCGTTCGAGCAAAAGGGACCCTTCAGCTCGAAGGATAATATCTGACTTATAAGGCTGACGCCACAGTCGTATGCTGAGGAAATGACAGGTAATACTGCACTAATAAATTTTTTGTTGAAGCATGCTGACAGTATTGAGTTAAAAAAAACGATTTTAAAACTTTCATGGCTTCTAAATGCCATAAAATCGAAAAGAATTTTGCTTTAAAAATAAATCGATCAATCGACGACATATACTTTCACCTATTATATTGATTAATTCCGAAGTGAGAAATTTGTGTCTAAAGTGAAAACAAAAAGCAAGTAAACAAAATTCTTTTTCATGATTGATATATAAAATGTTTTATTTCAAATATATTATTGATTTAAAATACAAAGCAGATGAATACAATCGTTTACTTATTCATATAGGATGGTACAACTTTTAAATGTTTAATTAAGTCAAATTGCAAAATAAAACAATTTAACTAAAACAGGAAACAGCTGTTCGTCGATATAGATGCTAAGAAATAAATGCTACCTCTCCTCACCTTTGTAAATGCTTCAAAAATTTATATATTAGATAATGTACATACAAAATTTCAAGCGTCAACTTTTTTTTTAATGGATTTACAAATACTTTTGATAGAAAACAATCATACTTAGGTAATAAGAAGTTCTGGTAAAAATAAGCTGAGGTAGATTATAATTTTAAGTAAAATTGCTCAAGATCCATTGCCCGACCCCAACAGCTGTTTTTTTGTGAAATCTCGGACCGAAACAACGATTGAGTTCCATTCCATTCATCACAAAGTGATTAATTGAACTCTAGTACGATATAAAGGAAACTGTACTTAGAAATTAACAACCTTTCTATGGCAACATCGATTTCAATTTCTGAAACGAAACTTGTCAATAAACAGTATCACAGTTGTCAATTTCTGTTAACAATGTGAGACAGACGTTTCAGCAATGTAATTTACTTTTAACATGAACCCCATTACAGACGGTTTGGTGAGTTATTCTGTTTAATGACAAACTATACAATATGTTATAGAAACATCGTTTAATGTTCTAATTTTAGCATTCTCGTCGACATCTCATAGTTCGTCGTAAATGTTACTCTTTCATCCGTGTTTTCTTTGTCAGATCTGCGTTGCGGAAATCTCTCCTTATATAAGTGTACTTTTTAAAAAAATTTACTGTATAGGTTCTAATGAAGAATAAAATCATGTCAGGGAAAAACAGCGCATATTTAATTTAGAAAAAGGGAAACTTATGCATATACATTCTAAGTAACATTTTGTTATGTGTTGACGTTACGATGTTTTTTGTTTTTGTCTCGTCTTCATTCTCATGTCAAAATTAATGCGCTAATTTGTGTCACTAAGGTTAGTGGTTGTTTATTTTTGTTGCAGTTGTTTTAATTAGAATTATAGCACTAAGAATTGACCTCATAAATAAATCATAATAATTTGAGATTAGTAAAAAGATGAATAATTCAAATGTATTCTCTCTCTCTTTCCTTTAATATTTCATTGCTTTAAAATTTTAATCCTCAAAATGCATATATGAATGTATATCTCTATGAAAAGTATTAAAGCTTATTTGATATTATACATGTAATTTGAAACATAATGTCTTTGATCGAGTGATTGAAAACATATTAAATATTATAATATAATTTATTTTATTTTATAGTTATTTTTTTTACTTTAAATTTTATTTATTAACAGTAAATTTGAGTTATGAATTCCAGAATTTTATTGTTTTCAAAATATAACCATTAAATTACTTAATTTTATAATTATCTAAACTTTTGTGACATTTTTTTAATTCCTGAAAGAACTATGTGGTTAAGATTCACTTGGGTGAAACAGTTGAATTTCTTGCTTAATACATTTCCTTATTCATCATAATTTGATTACTGTAATTAAAAATGCTTTGAAAATAATTTGTTTTATAAGCCTAATTAGAAGCATCTTGATTTCAAAATAGTAATTGTTAACTTTGCCTTTAATTCACTGAAGTTTTAGAATTCAGATGATAATGGTTTTCATAGCATTTAAAAGATTAATTGTAGATTTTTGAAAGGAAATGTAATTTGATCAGGCTTCCAACCCATCTCAAACTCTTAACAAAATTAAGAGCAAATTCGGAAGGCAATATTGTTGTTATATACTGATGTGAACATTTTAGATATAGTCTTATTCTAATTTTTAGCAGTGATGCAAGATAGAATGTTCAAAGATTTAATCATTATTCTGGAAGTAATATAATAAATATGAATGATTAGTGAATAAGCTAACAGAACTATAACCCATTAAAAATATTGTGAGATCTTTTTTATGTGTTTAAGAAACTATTTTCTGGTCTACAGTATTAATGCTGCTTGATTATAGAATTACAATCATGCATTAGGTGTACATTTTTTAAATAAATTTTCCATCCCATGCAAATATATATATTTTTAATTTTTATGATGCACTTGCAAATGTTATTTATATAACAATGATTTTAAAAAAATCTTTGAAGATTTAATAGTTTTCAGAATTTTTTTAAAACAAATTTAAAACATCTATTTTATTTTTATGGCATATTCTATGCTTTTGCAAATTAAATTTTATAAAATTCTATTTTTTAAATTGTTGATGAACAGTTGTAATGGATGTTGTTGATATAATTGAATTGTTTCTTTCATTACATCAGATTTAATGGGTTAGGATATAACCTTCTGTATTTACTACAATATAATATAAACTTTTCAATTTTTTAAAACTTATTTTCATTTTATTATTCTTGAGTGATTTTGATGAAAATCAGGATTTACTTGAAATAAAAGTATAACTTCATTAAAAATGAGGAAAAGTACTGATTTTTGAATTAAAAATGAATATCTGGTATTGTTACTATTTAACTAAAAGTTATTACTTAGCCACGACTGTGTTATTGTGTATACAAATCATCAAAAATTTATTCATATTTAATTGCATCAATTTCTAAATTTCGTTTGGGGCACATGTGAATTATTATTTTTTGATTATCTTTTCTGTCTCTTATTCTGTGAAGCATTCTGTAACTGTTTGTATGTTTTAATTAATTCAAAGGACTACCTAATTAAAGAAAGTAAATAGTGTATAGAATACAATTTAATATTTAATTCTATACACTATTTACTTTCTTTAATTTGGTAGTCCTAATTAAAGAAAGTAATCCCTTCTTTTGTATGCCTTTCTTTTTCTATACAAAAAAAGATGTTCTACAGTTTCTTTTAGATGCTTTCAAGTAAAAATACTATTCAAAGATTATGTTGTAGTTTAAGTGAGGACTTCTCGTCATCATTCACACTGTTATTTAAATTTTTAACTCAATAGGATGATAATAATAACTCCTAATAAAACGATACTTTTATAAAATTATCTGCTTATAGAATCTTTTAATATTTCTTCTTATATTGTTTTTAAAGAAGTCTGTGTAAGCATTGGCCTTTTTATCATTTTTCTGCAAACAGAGAACTGTTATAATATATTTACCTTTGATAAGATATTTTCAAGGCTTATCATTTATAAATATACTGTAGCTGTAAGTATATCTGATATATTTTTAAAGTAAGATCCATGCTTGGTCTGTTATCATTTTTATTAGACTTTTATAATGCTTCATCAGATTGTCGGATGACATTTACAGGGAGGAAATAACTCTCTATAAATGTAATCTGTCAGATTTTATTTCAAATTTGAATAATGTAGGAGTGTTTGTAATCTATAACTTGATTTTTTGTTTTTCTATTCTCAATTTTTTTTAATAGTTTAGTCAAGAATATCCAACTGCTTGTTGTCTTGAAATTTTTTTCTGTATGAAATAATCTCCCCATCCCCACATTTAAATATATTTTCTTTTTTATTTCATTAATATTGTATGTTTTTTTATAAATTAAATAATATTTCAGTTATAAGAACAAAAACTATTTGTTAAAAATTGCATTCTCTCTCTCTTTTTTTAATTAAAAACTAATTTCATTGACTATGATAATAGGATTGACCTATTTTATTGTTTTTTGATAATCTTGTATTAAACAAAAGTTTGACAATAGTAAAATAAATTTCCTTGAAAAAAGAAACCTGCAAATGTTCGTAATGTAGAGTGTGTGTATGAATAACAGGTTTTAGTAGCAGGAAATTTTTTATAATAAATTTGTAATTTTTTTAGTTTATGAAAAATAACTCTCAGTGTTATGTTTTGATCATTTGAAAATTTTTACCTAGACCAATAATGTCCTTAAAGTTGGTCAGCAAGGATTTCACATTCAACTATTTTGAGTATGAATTGGAAACCGTTATAAGATTGTTAAATATTAAATTTATTTTTTTGTATTTCAAACCTTCTTCTCTTTCCACACATACACACAAGAAAAACTCAGAGAAGAAATAATAAATTGTAATTGCCTGCATTGAACATATAGACAGCAAAATTAGCTATTAAATAACAGTTTTCAAGTCTGATCTAAAAGATGTATATAGTTTTAATAATTCTATTTAAACAATGTCTCCTAAAGTACAAAGCTCCAGACAGCTGAAATGAATCAACCGTGGAAGTCTGACCAGCTCAACAATCTAATGGTTAAAGCAATGTAGTTTCACATTTTCTCTGTAGTGAACACATCATTTAGCTATTATAAAATCCTGGTTTAATTAAATATAAATCATTTTTATATTTATAATACCTCTTAGCATTCAAATGAGATTTTTAAAATTTCATTGTAACATTTATATTAGGAATTATCTATAAAATCCGTCATTTGAAAGTAGCTATAAAACTATAATTTAAGAGTATTCTGGAGAATTAATATGTATTATTTCTCCCCCTTTTTTTTTAAAAAAAATTAGCATGCATAAGATTATCTAACAATTTTATTTAAAAACATTTTTGCATGAGATATGTAAGTTCAAAGAAGATGAAAAACTTGAATTAAAAAATATTCTGGAGAGCAATATCTAGATAACTTTTCTCGTAAATCTGAACTAGTCAAGGATAATGTAGTTTACGTCATTTTATTTAAAAACATTAATTAAAATATATTCTGGTATGAAATTATTATAATTTTTTATAAATTTTATAGAAAATATTAAAAATAAAGCAATTTAAATTAATTTATTCAAAAAAAAATAATTATATGATAAAAGCAAGGCTTTCTAAATTTTTTAATGAACTTCAACTGTATCTATAAAATTATTTTATGTGAAGTAAGTTAGATAGAAATACATAAAGAACATAGCATACACAAGTTATATGGCAAGATGTACACAACATCTTTAATTAACTTCATAATTAATACTTTATTACAAACTGCATAAAAATTATCAGAATGCAACTACATGAAAATATTATGTATTTCTTATAACATCATCTTCTCTAAAATGCAGTTCACAGACTTTGGAAAGTGTAGAATATAAATTAGAATTAACTCATGATTAAATTATGTATATTGTCACTTTATCAGAAAAAATGAAGCAAAATTCTAATTCAAACAAGGTAATTAGACTTACCTTATGTTCTAGGACCGTCACTATATATGAGTAATAATATCACTTTTAATAATGCACATTCTTTGAGATAAAACATTTATTCACACTTCACGCACACAAAATAAATTCAAAAACACTAAAGTATCTTAATTAAGGTAAATTAAAGGTATCTTAAATTTCATTTTACAATGTAACCCAAAGACCAAGTGTTGGTGCTTTTAAGTAGAAGGTCTTAGTATGAGCTAACTACCAGACTACAGCATTGCTGTTGGATTTCATAGTCCAAAACAGGAGTAGTTTGTGACATATATAATTATTTTTTAAGATGTAGATAAATGTTCACAAGTTAAAAAAATTATTACATTATAATTTTGCTTGCTTTACTGTATGTTTTCAAATTTTAGGAATTGTGATGTTGCATTTATCATGTTTGTACACATAATTACTTTTTTATTATACATTTGATTTAATAATTACAATCAAAATTATATGATACTTAGTTAAAGATTAATTAAACTTTAAAGCTTAATCAAATTTTTATCACAACAAATTAAAATTTTCATTGTTAAACTTACAAAACTAACTTGTAAAAAGAAAAAAAATATGTTAAAACATAATAAAAATCATACTTTAAGAATGCATTATATTGTTGCTAAACATGTTTTGTCTACAGTTATGAGATGACATTCAAAATTATTATTGAAACAATCTTTCAATTTATTAAGAAATTAAAAACTAAACTAAATTTCCAGCCATGTATTTAGGCCTGATGAATTATAAATCTTTCATAGGTCTCATATCTCTGTGGGGTAAAAACTGGGCTTCTAGAATAAATATCATCATGACAATTTGGGAATATTTTTCTCTAATATCCGGTATGAGTTGATCAAATCAAATATCTCTTCATAGTAGTTGCATTTTGCTTCAAGTTGCTTAAGTCTTTGATTTAATATTTTAAATGTTATTTCTAAATATAATCAATTTGTATCTTATTAGTATTATATTTATTATTTCTAAAATTTTGAATATTCATAATTCAATCTTTTGCAATGTTCTTCTTCTTCTTTTTTTTAAACTTTTAAGTTTTTGGATTTATTTTTAAGTTTGTCTATTTATGTGAAACCAAAATTCTGAAATTATTCTAAATCTCATATACATATATAAAACAGGGGAACCACTATAATGAATGCAGCAACATCAAAAATAATAGTATCTCTCTTTCTTCTCCTTTTTTTCCCTTTTGTCCGTATATTGCAGCGATGTGAGAAAATTATCTGTTTGTATAATGCTTAGATAATATAATCGAATCATCCTTATCTCCCAAAATCTATATTAAAGTTTGAAGATGGGAAGAGAATGCAATTTTGAGTTATTTTAATGAAGTTACTCATAAACAAAAGTGCATGCATACAAATTGGTGAAATAAAATTTGATGTGTACTGAAAATACTTTAACTCAGTTTCATGACGACAGCTTATCATGCAATTCTCTATATATTTTTTAGCAACCATCTTTAAAATTATGGGGTGAAGAAGAAATCGATGGAGCCATATTCACTGTTTATTTAAAGAAGGTCCGTTATCACCATACAAACATAGTAAGTTTATTTTAGAATATGATTACTAAGAGAGTATATTGTTTTGTATTTGAATATTTTATTTATTTTAATAATGATTTCTCACATTGTAATATATTCTAGTTTTGATGAATTTTAAAAAAATTTCTTGATCCACGAAGTTTTTATTTTGGCCCTGTTTTGTTATGATTTAGCAACATGTTGAGGGTACAGTCAAAAGTGTAACCCTCAAAGGATATGGGGGTTCTTGCATTGTACAATTTTTAAACATTTTAGTTGAGTACCTTTTTTGGTCATTGGTTCTATCATTTGATATGTGAATGTTGCATTTGTTATTTTCTAAATAATTTGCAATTTATAATTTTCTAAAGTTTATAATTCTTGTTAATTACTTATTTTTTTAATCTGGATTTTTTAGAGAAATATTGCATAAATTATAAATTAAATTATTCCCCTCCATACTTTAGGGTTTTCAAAAGTTAGCTAATTAAAGTTTAGGATTAATACAGATGAGTCTTTTTTTTTTTAATCTAAATCAATATTTGTATTGTTACTCATGAAGAAGTGTTAAATTTGAAAATAGAAATGAAATATGTAACTTCTTTTTTATAGTAGAATATGTAAAGTGACCAGCTTGAATATTATCAGTGTTAAAAAAATTATTTGTCAGGAGACTGTAATTTAAAAAAAAATGCTTTAGCCATAAGTAAATTAAAATTTTTTATAATTCAAAGTCAAATAAGAATTTTGTAGTATTTCATATTAAATACCTAATATGTAATATAAATATCTTGAAATTTTATCAGTAGAAAATTACAGCATATTTAAGTGATGATTCAATCAATAAAAGTATCTGAGCCTTTTTTTCTCTATACATTTTCATCTGCATCTAATCACCATGATAATGCTTATTTAAAATGCATTATGATTTGCAATATTTCTTTAATTTTATCTTTAAGAATCAATAATAATTGTTCAGTGAAATTTTCATTTCTATATTATAGGTATGCTGGACATTTTAGAAAATAGCATGCATACTTTTTAATACTGATTGATTTTCTAATAAAAGAAAATGAATATTTAATAATCCAGATTGGTTTCAGTTATAATGAGTATTTAAGTTGGAATTCAAAAATATCCTTTGAGAGAAAATTAAGAGAAAAATATCACTGAGAGAAAAAAGGCAAGCTTTGTGAAAGGGGGAAAAATAGGTGGGGAGGGAGGTGAGGAAGAGGCCATATTTCAAGCCAGGGTTTAGTATTTTTCTGATTCTAGTGACTCTAAATTTAAAGGGAGAAAGTTTTGCTTTTGGTCTTCATATGAAATCTCTTAGCTGTGAGCGATTTCGTTAATTTTATGGGATACTCACTGAAGACTCAAACCTACATTTATGTTGCTTTTGATTCTTTTCTTTGCTTGTTTTATACTTTTATTAATTTGCTCTTTTTTGAATTTTTATTAATTATCAAATTATCATAGTAATGAAGTGTGCAAAGAATATCAAGCACATTTAATGAGAAATAAAAATCTAATTAAAAAATAATTTTAAGGAGTGCTGCTACTTTTCAGTTTAATAGGCAAACTGCTACTGATAAAAACTTATTCAGTTTAATTACCCAGTATTATAGACACAGATATATTTAACATATATCTATGTTTTTTCTTTGAATCTGGTATCTAAATTGGAGTTTTTATATTTTCATAAATAGGTGCATTAATAATTCATTTAGTTACATAATGTGTCACAATGTTTTTATTTTAGGATTCTTCAGAACAAGTATCTCATTTAGAATGGGAAACTATACGTTTGAAGATGATCAAGGCTGGAACCCTTGAAAAATTGGTTGAAAGTCTTGCTACTGATACAGGTGAACTTGACTCCACTTATATGAATATATTTTTGTCAACATACAGGACCTTTGCATCACCAAATCAAGTATTATCTATTCTTTTAAACAGGTTTGTTTCATGTGTATTGTTTTTCTCATAAATGTAAACATTTTTTTCTATTATAATATTTAATACTGTGATATTAAAAATTATAGCAAATTTTATAAATTGTTTTTAAATTTTTGATATTTTTATTTTACTGAATAAATGAAACAATGAAATGGAAATATTCTACTTTCTTTTATTTATTTTGTTAAACAAATTATACTATATTATGAAAATTGATTCAGTGTTTGAATTCTGAACGAAACTAATTAAACTAAATCTGATGCTAATTTCATTTGACTTCTTTCTGTGAGTATTTAAAATTTTTTCTCCAATGTCACTAAATCAAAAGAATTAAAGCACCTAAAATGACAAAATTTATGAAATTTTAATATTTTTATAATTGGAAAAAAAATTGCAATTCATAAAAAAATTAAAAATTATCATAATTGGTAAAAAAAAATTGCTATTAATAAAAAAAATTTAAACATTATTGCTATTTAATAAAAAAATGTTTTGTTCTACAAATTGTATAAAAATGTCTGATATTTGTAATTATTTTATTTAAGGTATGAACAAATGCACAATGAAAGTGTACAGCTCTCTTCAGAAACCAAAGACCAACACAAAAGGTATAAAATTTGGAATTATATGAATTTAGTTATTTGCTAGGAAATCAGTACAAAAAATTGGGTATAAACTTTTTTTTTCTTTTGATGTATAAAATCAGTTAATTTCTAAATTTCTAATAATTCTAAGTCGTGTTTTGATTTTTTACTTGATTTATTTTGTTTCTTAAATAGTTTTTTGGTAAATTTTTAAACCATTTTAATTATGTCTTCAGTTATTCATTTAAAATTAATAAGTAATATCATATTTCTCATTAGAAATTAATATCAGAGGTTTGTAGAGCTAGGAAAGTTTTCCAAAATTAAAATCTAAATAGTAAAAATTACTTAGCTTATTTTTGTGTATGATATAAAATTGGTCTATGCCAGTGAGATTCTATGATGTTTTAAAACATATTTTGATTATTTCCGTTGAATTAGCAACTGCTTAGCTGCTGTTTGATTAATTATTATTAGAGTTAAGTAGCTTAAAAGCTATTAAATATTCTGATAATTTTTTTGAATTAACATATTAGTGGATCCTTTTGCTTTTAATAAATTTATTTTGTTAATGCATATTAAGTCTCCTGACTTCTGAGCGTAATTACATTAACTGCATTAATCTGTAAATATATAAATATGTAAATACATAATCTGTAAATCATATAAAGTAATTTAGAGGTTTTAGAATCTCTTCATTATTATATGGTTTGCAAGTAGCTAAAAAGTCTTTAACTTATAAAAAAAATCACTGCAAAATTTAATTATTAATGAGAAAGACCTTACCACTAAGTGTCAGAAAGGTTTTGCTTTTCATACATCTAATATGGGATGAACAAGTATCTCATTATTGGTGCTTATTGTAGTTTATTCATACATAGTACAAAATAATTAGAACTTGTCTTATAAAGTTAAATCTTTTTAGGATATTATGTAGTGGATTAATTATAAAATCTGTAACATGTATTTTTCAACTTTGTAATAATCATTGCTGTTTGTTACTTTTCAAAATGTGTTTCAATTATATTCAATTCTTGCGAAAATTTTATGCTGTTACTACAGTGCATATTTCTACTCACAATTTAAGCAATCAGAAGTAAAACTTTTTATTGCTGTATGAAATAATATTTTATATGATAAATTAATTTTTTTAATGGACAATTTTGTATTTTTCTTACCTTACTTCGATTATCGATGATTTTTTTTATTTCAATGTGTATTTAAAGCTTTGTAAATATTCAGTTTGCCAAAATTCTATTGACTGTTTATATTATTTTTTTAATCATTAATTTGTTAATTTTTGTTTTATATTTGTAGCATGTTAAAGCTATGCGTGCTTTCTTTGATTTCTAATTATTTACTTGAATAATGGTTTATAGAACTCTTGAAAAGGTTTTATTGGTGTGGCTTGACATGTACCCTGAAGATTTTTATGAACCTCCTCAGTATTTGAGTCTTCTAAAAATTAAAGACATTGCTGCTAAATATGTACCCGGTGGAGCTCTGGAACTCAGAGCAAAGCATAGATTGGTGAAGTACAAGAGAGGGGAATGTGGAGGTAATTATTAGTCAATTTCTTTATTATTTATGCACACTGAAATAAAATACTTTGAATGAACAATTTTATTTAAGAAAAGCGGTTGGTATATTGACAGTTATTTTCTTCCTTTTTAGGATTTTCTAGTAGTCAGTCTGTAGATTTTACCGGTGAAATAAAATTCAAGTATTTATCTTTAAATTATATTTGTATCCTCGACATACCTGATAAAGAGTTTGCTTTGCAGTTAACATATACTGATAATGTAAGTAATTTTTCAATTTTTAAATCAATTTTGTTTTTAAATCTCATGGACTTGAATTTATAAATTTTTTTCTTAATTATGTAACCTTTTTCGCACAAACAAAAGACACGGAGCGCTTTTAAATCTTTTAAATGACCTGTATGTTATATATATATATAATATATAAATACAAATTTTATTTATCACACCAATTTCGTAGAAAATTGCATTTCTTTTATAAAGATGAATTGAAAATGTATTAAAATTCTTATGCACATGGATCATATAATCAACAAGATTGAAAGAGATGTTGTTTTCTTTCATTATCACATCGCTGAGTGGAATTGCACTTCTTTCTTTTTATTACTTGGTGGGCCTTTTTCTTCGTTCGTCAATGATTTCTACAAAGTTTTCTGGAAAGTAATTTAAATTTTAATGAAGTTCATGCATTATTATATTCAATATATATTATAAGGCTTTATATTTCTTCTGTGTGCTGCTTGCATAACACACAACAATAAGTTTTTTCCTATTTTCCCATGAAGGTTATGAACCGCCTATCCTAATTTCCCCTTTAGGAATTAATATAATATTTATAAAAATATTTTCCTTTATTGTTTCTCAGTAGCCTTACCCGAAGGGCATTTCAGTACTTTTCCCTTAAAAAAAAGATTTAGTTAACATATGCCTTTTTACTCTTTCATATGCAAAATGATCAAAATTACTGTGATAAAAAAATTCGTTCCTATGTTTTGCTGTATCTCCGTGTTTCGTATCTGTCTGGATCGGAATAGCACATTTTTGTAATTAATGTTTTGTGAAATAAAATCTCAGAAACTCTTAAAGATGAAGTTTTACTTGCTGCCCCTTAAATTTGCAGTTTTTCATTAAATGTTGAAAAAATCCTACAGAAAGTTTAAGGAGTACAAATGACGAAAAAATGTAAAGAGCTAGATGGATAAAATTCTGTACCCAGTTTTATCATCTGTAATCTATATAGAATTTTGATCAAATCCATCAATGGGTTAGCCATTAGTTGGTCTGCATATTCGAATGTCTTTAAACATTATTCAAGTTATCTAGTTTTTGAGATATAAATGAAATTCAATATATGATTTTGTTGCTATCCGCCCAGAAAGTACCCAAGCTCTTCTTATTGCTTGTGATTTGTAAGGAGTAAAATTTTAGGGAAAATGTCTTTCAGGTATTCCTGTTTAAAAATATGTATGCTGCATTCACATCATTGTCAAGATATTTGTATTTGCCTTATTTTCAAATTTCCTAATTGTAATCTTCTATTTTTAGTCTTTAAAATTTTAAATTTCCCATAAGTATAAAGGTTGTGGCAAAAGAGATCAAAATATCTGGAAAAGCGAAAAGGCCTGTTTCAGTATATGCAAATATATTAAATATGTGAGGGAAATGAAAACTTGAATAAAAGAAGTTACTGTTTCCATTCTTCCAGTTTTTATATCAGTCATTAATATTGTAACTGTCTTCTGAGAAAGGTTAGGGTTCTTTTTAAAATCTGATGTTTGAAGCAATGGAATTTGATTAAATAATCCAAAATACATACTATTACCTATGTTTTATTCCATGAATAATAATTATTAAAATGCATTCTCGAGGCATATTTTTTATACATTCAAAAATATTGGATACATTTTAAAATTATAAACACAAATTTTTGAACAATACCAGTTAAAATATAACTTTTTACCTACAACTTTATAAAATCTCTCTCTCTCTCTCTCTGTATATATATATATATATATATATATATATATATATATATATATATATATATATATATATATATATATATATATACTTTTCCCTTCACCTTTGCTTTCATTTTAAATATAAAAACTCATATTTAAACCAATGTTGAAACACATATTGTGTTTCCGTTACATCTTGGCTATTATTCATGCTCGAAATTCAAACTTTTCTCATTATTGATGCTAGGGGAGGAAATGGAACTGTAATGTTTTAGATCACGTTCTTTTTGATTGGCATTAAATTTTGTTCATTTATTAATTTAAAAATCATAATTTATATTTTCATTTTTTAAAATAAGGTATCACTTTTTCATATTAATATTTTAATGTGGATTTACTCTAAGCGATTTTTTGTATCTTGAACTATATTGAGAAATTGGGAATCCTCATTTAACATTAGAAATTCTTAATTTCATTTGTTATTCATTAGGTGCCTAGTCAAAATTATAAAGTGTTATTTGCACTTAAACTGTTTTAGTTCAATTTTGAAAAATCGGATAAACTGTTTTATTTTTAAAGTTTTTTATTAATAATTAAGTCATATATGAAAAGTAGTAATATGAAAGTAATAAAATGTATGTAGATGAAATTATTCTATTATATGTAATATTGCATTGATATGTCAATATAAGGTTTTCTTTTAAGTTTTGATCGAATTGTCACAAAATGCCAAGTATTCTTGGATTAGTATCGATATTAATGTTATCTCATATTTTAATTATAGGAGCTATTCAAGAAACTAATACCATATCAGTGTTTAGGGGCATTCTGGTCCCGTCGAGATAAATTATCTGGATGGAATATTTCTCCTTCTTCGGTAACAGCTACTGTCAATCAATTTAATGCAGTTTCCTTGCGTGTTATCAGCACGATATTGTCAGATCCTCTTTTAAAACCAACAATGCGGGCCAGAATTGTTACAAAATGGATAAATATTGCTCAAGTATGGCTTTTTCCTCAATATATTCTTTGTTATATTTGTAATGTTTCGTTGTCAAGAAGTTGAATTATTTGTTCAGTGAAAATATTTATTCAAGAAACCAGTTTCTTATTTGTTTTTATTTTTCTCTGAAGATAAATTATAAATTTTTTATTCTTTTACTTAGTAATTCTTGCATTACTAAATAACATTTCTATCATTAGAATATAAAACACAAATAAATAATTTGTTTTTTTAAGTCGAAGATAACTTTGTCTTAGATCAATTGAAGATAATTATATAATTTGTGGGGCTTATTTCTGGAAGGATGAAAGATATAATTTTAGAAGTTAAACTATATATATCTAATTGTAATTTTATTATATACATAGCAATTTATTTACATGCACTTAAAAATCCACTTTCTGGATGAGAAAACTAAGGAAATTTGTGTGCTCTCTTTATATAAAGCTAATTTCTTTGTACCTCAAAACACCAGAAAAACTTTCTCCTTTAATTTATCTTGTGTCAGTTATCATCTGTTCTTAAAAATTATTTCGTTTATATAATAAAGTGAAAATATTTAGCAAATGATTAGTAAAATTATACTTTATGTGCGAAAAATTTAGAACTATGGAAATTGAAAAACTATTGAAAATTTTATATTAAATGAGCATGTTCAGTCATATTATGTCCATGAAACTCAATTTAAATATTTAATCCTTTCCTTTTAAGTAATTAAGTAATCAGCTTTAATATTTGATTTAAAAATGGAACTTTTATCTTTATCAGATGTATGAAATATAATCATAATATATCTTTAATAGGAATTTATAGAATTCCTGTCATTGAGTTTTTTTTGTAATTAAGTTGTTTTTTATTAAGTTGCTTCCTTAGTATAGTTATTATTAATTTGTTTTCTCTTGACTATTTATTTATAGGAACTTAGGCTTTTAAAAAACTTTTCATCTTTGAAAGCAATAACTGCTGCGCTTCAGAGTAATTCAATCCATAGGCTCTCAAAAGTGTGGCTCTCTGTGCCAAGGTAAGATTTTTTTACACTATTAATATATTGCTATTTGTTGAAAAGAATTATAGACTGAATAAGTTAAAAAAATATTCATATGTACTATCCGGTAAGTTACTTTGTAAATTCTTAAATTCTTATACATGCAAAGTTATTCTTGCTATAGTCATGTTTAAAATGCATTATTATTCAAAAATTTGAATTTATTCTATATATTGAGAAATAAATTTTCTTCATTTTTTCTTTTGATGTAAGTTTAAAGATTCACAACTAACTGTTAACATCTAATCACCAGGAAAGAATCAGCTATCTAACAGTTACCATTATTTTATTTTCTATGTTATGTGACAAAATGCTCTTTTTTTTCTTCAACAGGGAAAAGATTGAAATATTTTCTGAATTAGCCAAAATTTTTTCGGAAGAAAACAACCAGACAAATTGTAGAGAGCTTTTGATAAAGGTATTTATTTAAATATTTATTTCTTTGGGAAGTTTTTTTTATTGAAAATTATTCTCAAGTTCTTAAAATTCAGTATCTTAATAACCTGTGATAAGAACAGACCTAAAACTTTATTTTTATTAGCAATTTATTTGAAAAGAGCAAGCTTGCTGACTTTAAAACTGCAATGATGAATTTGTCTCTCTATTAGAACAAGAGCTTTTTTTGTCCGTTAACTTAACAACATATCCGAAAACACTTGGAATGCTGAAAGTTTGGTTTCTAGCTTTTGAATTTTCTTTCAATATTTCAAGAATTTGTACATTTTTTATCATCGAACAAAAAAAAATCCATTGGAAACTTATTTTATAAGCAAAAATGTCTTAAAGTACCTTTTTGTACCATATACCAAGTATAAAGTATCATTTTTTATTAGAGACTAATTATTGTATTTAATATATATAGCATTGTAAATCTTGTTTGAAATTCTATTCTTTTTATTTTGTTGTTAGTTGTCTCATGATAAATAAAAGAGATTTTTAAGACTTCAGTTGTCAAACAAAATGTTAATGTAGAATTGGACTTGAGTTTTCATTGCATAAACTATTCTTTAAAGTTAGTTTTGAACAAATTATCGTGATACTATGCTTATAATTAGAAACTAGAAAAAATCTTTGATCTTATTTTTGTACACATATGATAAAGCAAAAATTCATTTACGTTTGCTACAGATTAAAAATATCATATGGTCTGTCAATCAATCTTGAATGTAACAAATTTTTGTTTCAAATTATTAATTTTTTAACTAATATACCATGCTTCCTAGTTTTTAAACTTTATCTTTTGTCTATTAGGAAAACTGATAACTAAGCCTTTAAATCATAATCTGGATTTTCAAAAAAGGTTATTTTCTTTAATCCTTTCCAGATCAAATTTTGCATAGAAAAAAATTGTATATAAAAAATTTTATATGCAATTTGCATATAAAAAATCATAAACAGTATGCTGTAAATGAGGGGGTATATTTAATTCATTAATTAATATTATTCATGCATTATTCATTTGTATCCAGAACATGTTGCTGTATAAGACCCATCAAATAAACTGCAATTCAAATTTTTAAGTCACATAACTCTGGCATTGACAAATGATATCATAAATTGTTTGTTCATTCTAGTGCATTGCTTCATTATTACTGCTTGTGAGATAAATTACTTTCAATACATTCTTATTTCTTATTTTGAACTGATTTTGTTGTTAACAAATTCTGATTCAGAGATAATCAAATTGATTATGAATATTAGATATAGGTTTCTGATTTCAAATTGACTGCATTAAGCTGCAAAATATTATAGCTTTTGAAAAAAGTTTAATGTCAATTGCCTGGCATATACGAAAAGAATTTTTAATTGTAATAATTTTAAATATAATTTACATTCTTTTAATGATGTTTCAGTTCATTGAATATAATATGCCTTTGAATGGACTAGAAATGTAACAATGAAAAATTTCATGCTCTAAATAATTGAAATATAATGAGCAGGTCACTATAACTTCTGTGAATCCCGATTCCCCCCCACCTCATTTTGCCATTGTAAACACCCTATAAAACTATTACAAACATTCTGTAAATAATGCATTTAAAAACTGCTGAAATGAAATTATTTGCTATTAACTCTTCATTAGCTGTATACCAAGTATTGCTCATATATAATGCCAGACAATTTACATTTATAAATAAGAAGTGATGTATATTTCAAATATATTTTATGTTTATGTTATTTACCGTTTATTTGCTCAATGTTTTAACACTATGAAGAAAGAGGGATAAAAGCATTATTTCTTCTGAGAAGTTTCAGTAAATGTTTCATAAAAATGAAAGAGCCTAGGAAAAGAAACAAACACTGATTGTTTCGAAAACAAGATGTTGCATAGTTTCAATTGTCTCTGTTTACTGAAATCAATACTTATAACTAGAAAAAAAGTTTGTAATTAATTAAAATACAAATGTAGTTTCTGGAACGCGACAGTAAATACTGTTTATGTTAAGAACTTGAAATTCAGGATCTTCCTATTCATAACTTTATGTATTGTTTGAGTGTACTTGAAGACTGTAGTTATGATTTTTAATGTTTTTCCTGAAGAAAAATGAAAGAGGTGTTATTAATTAAATTGAGAAGTCGCAGCTTTTTGCTATTGTAACATTTTGTGTTGCCATTATATTAAATGTGAATAGGAGTTCAAAAGTGAGTTTAATGAAGTATTTACTTTAATTCTTACGAAACAAATTGTTCTTTCTTAAGGAAAAACTAGAAAATTCACGAATTTCTTCTGATTACGTGATTAGTATTCTTTTCTAGGAACGTTTTAAGAAATTTTAATTTTTAATGCAGATTGTTAAATGCTCTTAGCATTTCAGGATTAATTTTATCGATGAGTAGGTTTTAAATCGCTTAATTTATTAATAAATTAATTAACTGGCAAGATTTTAAGTTTTCTTATTTTAGAAAATCAATTTATTACAATAAAACTCCTAAAAGATTTGGAAATGTCCTGAAGCTATGCACGGCTAAGGGTTACACAAAATAAGGCATATCTTTGCTAAGTCATTTTAAATCATTTGTTATACTTTTTGGTGTTAGTTAAAAAAAATTTAAGCCTAATAGCATATTATTATATAATTTCTCTCTGTGTATGACAATTTGAGATCGTTTTTTAGATTGCAGAATGTGACTATTTAAATTATCTGAAAGTGTTGGCATTCAAAGTTTTATAACGCATCCATTTTTAATCGTAATAAATTAAACATTTTTACATCAAGAATATATTACTAAATTGGACAAAGAACTAAATTAGTTTTATTTTATTTTCAGCTTTCCATTTATTGACACAAATAAAAGATAGTATTGAACTTTATATAAAACATTCATTCCGTGAAGACATATGCCAATAGGAGTAGGTCTTCTAAGTACTTAGAAATTAGTTGAGTCATGATTAGAGTGCACATTGTGTATATGCGATATTATTTTCACAATAACATTTGAAACTCCTTTAGTGCTGTAGTAAAGTTTATTTTTATGCTAAATGATACAAGATGATTAAAAAATGAGATATAGTATTTATTTTATGACCATTTGGTAAAAAAAAATATTAAATTAAATATCATTTTGAAAATATTTCTAATTTAATATTTTCAGTTACTGCCTTTATTTTTTTTTTCTTTATTAAAACGAGCTTTATGAATAAATTGTACTCAATCAAAAAAAAAGTTAAAAACTTATAGCATAACACTTTGAAGCTTTTGCAAAATAAAGCTTTTTTTATATTGAAAGGCATATACACTCACTTCCAAAAGTTAAGCATGGAGAGGAAAATCCTAATTTTCGGAAGCCAATCAGAATTGAAGAGGATACAATTTCCTGCAGAGGTTGATGGAAGTATGCAAATTTGCTTGGTTAGAGCCAATCGCGCTTCCATGTGAAGAAATATGCAAAAAGGGCAGTCTTATAAGAAGACAGCTTTTTAAAGGGTTACAGAAGTTGATTGTAAGTTCTGATAGAAGCTGTTTAAAACTTTCGTACAATTTGTTTTCAAGACATACGTGTTTCTATGACTTCATCTAGTTTCCAGAAGACGAATGGAAAATTCTGAGCCCTGGCGTGCTGTGGGGCGCATTGAAGCAAGACAGTCGATCAAAGATGTTACTCTTTTCTTCGGTGTTCATCATTCTGAAATTTCACGGTTATGGACACAATCCCAAATCACACAGACAGTTGTCCGAAGCTAATCAGGATCTGTTACGAAAGGGTGAGGAGGATGCTGGAACAATTGCGAAAAAACGCTGCACTGAATATGGCGCAGTTGACATTAATGAAGTTCTAGCAAGATATCCTAGATTAACTTGCCCTTGTGACAACTGCCTTAATAGAAAAGCTATTGAAAACCAAATCATCGACCTTGAATTCGAAATAGCCAGAGCATCCAACGCAATCGAACTCGCTCATACAACGAACTGTTGCGATGCTCAGAGATATCGACAGGCCTGCAAAAAACACAAAGAAGCGATGGAAGCCATGAAGTCTCTAAAGGGTGAGCATGTCTCTATTTCTGCTGCTGGCTGCCTTAAAAATAAGCCAACTGAGGACTTTAAATTATCTCCCAGGAGTAAAGCAGCTAAAGCCCTTACTATTATTCCTAGTAATACTGTAATCACTACCTCAAATAGATTTGAACCACTTAATAGCGTTGGTGTAAACGAACCTGAAAATAATCCCCCTGAACCCTTTGTGGTAATTGCCTTATATACCAGATAATATCCTTCATGCTGAAGGGTCCCTTTTGCTGGATCGGTATGATACTCGGCTACTAACCACAAGATTGGGAGTTCGGGCCTGGCGCTATCCGCTAAATCTCCTACACATTAAATAAAATCCCCCCCCCAATAATGTTAAAACTAACGAAAGACTACAATAAAATACTTGAGCTTATCAACGAGAAAATCGGGATTAAAAATAACTTTCTTAACAACAATTTCATTAAAATATTTTCTGGTACAATTGAAACTCATAGAGCACTTCAGAAATTTTGTCATGAAAATAATTTTGAATTTTTTTATAATTCAACCCAAAACCACCATCCAAAACATGAAAAATACTACAGACCCCCTGCAAAAATTATTTCTTTTATTTAACTCGCTGTCCCAAACTACGACTCCATAGGTTTCCACTTTAAATGACAAAAATTCTTCCCCGCACTGTCTTAAGTAGTCGTTTCTTAGCAAAGCCTGCAGCCAATTACATAGCAACTCTCCACCCCAACCCCTCCCCCTCCCGACGATGTTCTCTACGAGTTATCCAGAGACCAAGCCAGTCACTTGTATGCCACGTCTTAGTCAACATCTGCTGAGGTCGAGGATAAGCTCCGTTCCGGGGCTAAGTTCCTCGTAAACACTACTCTTAGGGTTAGAGAAGTTGATTGTAAGTGCTCATAGAAGGTGTTTAAAAATTTCGTACAATGTGTTTTCAAGACATGCGTGTTTCTATTACTTCCAGAAGACGAATGGAAGAGTATGAGCTCTGGCGTACTGTGGGGCGCATTGAAGCAGGATAGTCAATCACAGATGTTGTTCTTTTCTTCAGCGTTCATCATTCTGTTATTTCACCACAGTTTATGGACACAATTCCAAACCACACAGGCAGTTACCCGAAGGCCTGTAGCCGGTCGCCCAAAAGTTACAACCCCCGCGGAAGATCGATATATTGCTATTGTAACCAAGCAGAATAGCAGGGCGACCTCCACACGTGTGACATCTATGGTTACAGCGTCCATTGGTAAGGCGATATCTGCAGCTACTGTACATCAAAGATTACATATGAGTGGACCATACGCCCAGGTACTTCGAGTTTGTGTTATATATCCGTCCAATCAAGAGGGGGGAGATTAAAGTGGTGCCCGGAACATGTCAATTGGACTTTGTCTGAATGGGGCAATGTCATGTTTACTGATGGGCCAAGATTTGCTCTGCAACCAGATGACAAGTGTATAAGGATATGGCGTGAACAATGAACACGCAATCAGCCCCAAAACATCATCGAACATCACGCATTCCGAGGCGGAAGCATTATGGTATGAACAGGGATTTCATTAGGATACCACACCGGAGTGCACATATTTTAACGAGGTTCTGTGAGGGCTGCCCTCTATTGAGATGAAGTCCTAGAACCCAATGTGAAATTGTGCCCTGCAGCAGTTGGCCCTACTTTTGTTTCAATGGACGATAACGCACGTCCCCATAGAGCTCGCATCATCGATGACTACCTGGAGAGTGAAGGGATGGCGTGTATGGCGTGGCCAACATATTCGCCCACCTCAATCCCATTGAAAATCTTTGGGATGTTCTCGGCCGTGCTGTATCTTCACGTTTCCCACCCCCAGCGACTCTTATTGAGCTGGAAACTATTCTACAAGAAGAATGGTGATTGCTTAATTCTGCGGTGGTTGAGCACCTAATTGAAAGCATGGTCACAAGGTGTAAACTTTCTGTACTAATGAGGGGGGGGGGTCACATACCCTATTGTCTTTTTTTTTTTCATTTAATGCTGTTTATTTTCTCTTTATACATAATTCTGTTCAAAGTCTTCAGTATGTCGTTATCTGATAACTTACAAAAATTTAATATTGTTTTTCTTTTTTTATATAATTATTGATTTCGTTTTATGCATAAATATATATTCTATTTTCATGCCGAATTTTATGTCAATCAAAGCATTATTTGTTTGTTTTTTTTTGCATTTTACATCTTCGTGCTTAACTTTTGGAAGTGAGTGTATATGGACATTTTTTTAAAATTTTGCATTAGGCTAAATAATGACAGATGTGCACATTCTATAATAATGAATATTGAAGAAGTTTGCTTATGTAGTTAAATTAATCTGTATCTTTTCTTTTGTATTTTAGTATATCAATTTATATTTTATTTACTTGTTTAACTATATAATTTCTATTGCATTAATAAATCCTTAGGGTTATTTCTTTAGGAACCCTTCATCACATTATATAATCTTAAATTTTGAAAGATTTATATGAAAGAATGGGTTTGTAAATCTTAAATTACAGATGCTTATTTTGGAGGATAAACTTTTTAAATAAATAGGCAGTTTTCTGTTCTTATTTAGGCTATGATGATTTTCAAATTCTTAAGTATATTTGATGTATTTCTGTCTTTATACCTTTTTTTTTATATTTCTAAAATTGCTTTTAATATAATTCAACATTTAGGAAGGGTCTGCCAAATTTGTCAATGCTATTTGGTTAAATGGTAAACAGCTCTTGAAGAATTCGGAAAAAATAGCAAGTGATCATGTAAGTATATTGATCTTAATTGTGCATCGAAACACTTTTTTTTTTTTGCTTATGGAAACTTATAAGTTAAATCAATAAAAGACCTATGTTGAATTTGCATTTGCTATAATTTTAAATAGCATTATTATGATATAAAAAATCATTTCCTTTTGAGCATTTATAAAATATACATTCATGGATATAAAATATTATGTTTTATTATATATTTATTTTTCCCTTTTAATATAGGCTTGTACTATGCAAGGAACAATCCCATATTTAGGAACTTTTTTAACTGATTTGACTATGATTGATGCTGCTATTCCTGACTATCTGCCTAACGGTTTGATTAATTTTGACAAGAAGCGAAAAGAATTTGAAATTTTAGCTCAAATCAAGCTTCTCCAGAGTGCAGCAAACAGTTATGATATTCAGATAAACGAAGAATTTCAATATTTGTTCAACTCTATTCCAATATTTGATGAAAAAGAAAGGTAATTGTATTGCTGCTTCCTTGATGATTAAACAATAATTTATCTGATAGTGAAGATTGTAGCGTGGGGAAATGACTTGAAAACACAGGTTGCCTTTTATGTTGTTTATTGGTTAACATCAATATCAAAAACCGCGAGACGTGGAAGTGCATCAGGGCCCTTTGACACACAACCATACCTTACAGTGGTATCTGAGTGACAAGTCAATGTTCGAAAGGATACTGGAAGTTATACCTAAGTTTAAATGCATATTAAAGTGATAGTCAAATTTCCTTTACCTTCACATTATACTGACATTAATACAGAAATCCCATCCACCATTTTATGTTAGAATCTTAAACAGACCAGGAATTATATTTATGCAGATATTATGGAAATTAAAAAATCAACAAAAATATTTAAAATTAAATGATATTATGCATGAAATCATTTTGATCACTTTTATGTAGAAACTTGTATTACTATCAAATGCCAGGAAGTCTGACACAACATGATTATAAAACGAAAATTAGAATATAAAATTGTTAAATAAAACACAATTATTACTACAATTTCACCCAATAGGAACTTCGATATAATTATGATTTTCAATAAAGTATTTGAACTCAATATAATAAGCACAACCTTTTTCAAACTTGAAATAAAATAATTTAATATTTGCAGGATTCAACAATATCAAAGGAAAACTTGGAAGTAATGACTTCTTATAACACTCTTTGAAATGTAAATAATGTAAGATTCAAGAATTTCATGCAAAACACTCGCAATTGAATGTAGCAAACACAGGACTCAAAATTACTCTTATTATATTTGGTGAAAAAAAAATATTTGCTAGTTGAAAAAAAATCATTTGTATTTTGACACAATGATAATAGAAGTAGCTTAATGGTTGTCAGAGGTGTTTAAATTTCCCTTGAAGCATTTACTATAATATTCTTATTATCTTGTGTCATTATATAGTATAAAAGAATTTTGGTTGTTTACTTTCTTTTCATTTACAAGGCCTGCATACATGTTAAAACCTTAGAGTTAGAAAAATGTAATTTAATTGGGGAAATCATTTTTCATTCATTTAATAGCGTATAAATAAATTTCAAATGCAACGCACTTTAATGTTATGCATGAAATTTGTTTAAAAAACATATAATTAAATGGAAAACTAAATAATTCAATATTTTAAATAATAATTAAAAATATAATTGTAATAATTTATAACTTTAAATACGAAAAATCAAAAGAAAAACCATATAAATCTCGATTTTTATCTGTTGATATAGTTGATGTGAAACTTAAAAAAAGAAAAAGAAATAAATAAATAAAAAACACTAATCACTCTTTGAAGAATGACAAAGTAATTTTAAATTTTGAGCACTGGAGACACACAAATCATGTTTCTGAAATTGAATGACTCCTGGCAAGTAAGGGGTTGAAAATTGAAGAAAAAGCAGGTGTATTATATTGTTATGATAAACATGTAACACAAATCACATTTTTGAAACTGGATGATTAATGGCATAAGACAAGGCTTTAATTTCTTGAAGAAATAATAAGGAATGCGCGCACACGGGAATTGAACACCACAACAGGAATCAGGCATGTCGGAGGAAGTCACAGGTTGCATAGCATTGGGGTATAAAGTAGGAGTGTTAGATGAAGTCGCAGGCTACGGTAAGGTACCGTCAGCAATGCGGTAACAGGAACGGAGACGCCAAGAGACCCATCGTCCCCGAAGCGGACAACAAGCGGCTAGCGATCACGGACCCATCTTCGGAGCACGGTGAGATGCGGAGGCACAATGCAGCGGTAAAGCCTGACCAGCGAGATTTAATTTTAATTCTTTAAATTCATTTGGGATTTTTGCACAGATATATACTGTCGGCTTTTAAATGTAATGTAGCATTATTATTTTTTGAAAGCAGAGTCGTGGCTTAAATAATGGAGAAGACAGGTTGAATTTTTAAGTTCGTTGTATTCTATCACAGGAAGCAGACATTATGAACAAGCAAAAGCGACGAGCACAAGACAGAACGACACAAAACGGAATGAGAAAAAGCTGAAGTGTGAAAAGGGTGGGAAATCAGTATCCCTGGCCTTTATATACCGTAAGATTTTGAGAGGGAAAATATTTTTTCACAGTGCTTATACAATGAGATTTCGATGGGGATTTCCGCCTATCAGGCAACACACGCCTATCAGGCAAGGGAAACATAGGGATCTTTTTAAAGGAATGTGCTTGGCTGGATAATTTTCATCTCTCACGCGGAACGTGAGAATCTGTTTTCTTTAAACCGATTCAGCAATTTTATACTGCTTCTGTTGAATTAATTAACTATCAGATGTGGAATTAATCAGGAAATAAGAGAATATTTTTTAAATGAATGGGCTAAATTAAGATAAAGCTTTGGAAATTAATTGGGGTTTAAAATAAGTTAACTGTGAAACTACGTGGTTTTTATGTGATTGGCTACTGCCTCTACCCAAGAAGATCACGTTCACGTAATTAACTGAATGCTTAACAGTAATTACTTTCAAAATCACCCTAAACTGTATATTTTGTGCAAAATTTCACATACATCGATATTTTATTCATGTATATTTGTACATGGTGGATTTTAAAATTGCTAGGTATAAATGATAGATATTTTTTGTATGTGTCAAATTAATATTTGAAGCTCCTTTTAAAAGTTGTCATATGTGATGTGTCTGATATTATTGAATTACACTGTTTTTTATTCATCAGGCAATTTCATATTTTTTTACGAAGAAGTCATAACTCTTTTTAAGCTGTTAAAGCTCTCAGAATTTGATTTACAAAACCATAATTTTAGTAATTTTCATATTAAGAAAATATGTAACCGGGCATATTTCCAACATCCTATTTTGTGCCCGAACTGCTGTTTTTGTACTTTTAAAGGAATATTGGGCATAACAAAGTGTACAGCCTGTGAAAAAATTATATGAATCTGTTAAATGGATAATTAACTTATATTCAATTCATTTCGCTTGGGAATACTTTGTCATACCCTATTAATAAATCAATAAATGTTTACAATTTTTTTTAAAATTTTTTTTTCAGTTAGATTGACATCCTTTATGCACTAAACATGTTTAGTTGAAATGAAAGTTAATTTGTGCGTAAGAAGTTCTAAATTTGCAGCTTTTCAAATTATGGGTAGTATTATTACGTTAATTTTAAGGATCTGTTGTAAGCAGTATATACCAAATTGCGATGACTATTTATTGATGAGACTAATATTTTTTCTTGAAAATGATTCCTCTACTTTCATTTGAGAATAAATTTTTTCTACAGATTAATTATATATTCCTACACAGAATGTGAAGTTTTTGAATATTTGTTTGTTAAATAAGAACAGTTTAATAATTATTTCTGTCCGTCAGATTTATTATCCAAATTTAAAAATCAACATTAAAAAATAGAAATGATCATCCACAATCTGATGTTTGTATTTCATTATTTATAATCTGCAACCCATATATATTTCCATATTTTATTACTGCAGAAGTATCTATCTATTTGAAATTTGAACAAACCAGTATAACACTTTTATTTAACCCTTTGCCACTCCTATGCCTGGTCTAACTGCAACTATGCACATTCTTTTTTGATAACGGTTGTTATGAAAATCATATAATACTAAAAGTTTTCACAATAATTTTTCGGAATTATAACAAACCTACTATTTTTGAAATTTCTAAGAACTAAAAAGAATATAATCACATATGTACTATAACAATGCTTTTCATTATTGTATTTAGTGCAGATAGTTAATTTCTATCTAATTGTAGATTTATAAATTTAATATACTTGTTGACTATTTCAGGGTAAGGATAAATTTTAAATAAAACTTTTTAAAAATCATCTTGAAATAAAGTTCCTAATGCTGGGGGAAATAGTTGAATTTTTATGGATCTATTAATTTTTTAGCACATAATTGTTAGATAATGGTTGTTAGAAAAATTATACATCAAAGTAGAAGTTGCTTTTACAATTGCTGTTTGTAGTTTCTTAAAAGAATATGAGTACACTGTTTTAAATATAAGTCCTGGTATTTTACAGTTATGAACTTTCTTGCTCCATTGAACCTCAAGATACTACCTTTCACACTAAAAAGCATGTTTTTGATAATGTAAAAAAGTAAGTATTTATATTTTTTCTGAATTAATCTAAGGTAATGCCAGATTTCTCAGTGTTTGTGTTATTGTTTTAAGTTCAATTTATTGAAATAAATTATACCATTTTTGAACTGAACTCTAATAAGAGAAACTGTATATTTTTGACAGTGTGTTGGTTAATTTTAAATACTTTTCCAATTTAAAGTTGTGTGTCTTCATAAAATAAAATGCTGGTCAGATTATATTTCGTACATCTTAATATAAATACCATGAAATCTTCACCAAAATTAGCAAGAAAAAAAATTGAGGTATTACAAGGTAACCAGTAGCAATGATCTGTAAATTTTAGCTTGTAACGAAGTAATTCCTATGATGCGACTGCTTTTGTTTGAGTGCTGTGTAATGCTTCAAATGTCTTGATGGTGTTTCCTATAAAATGTTAGACGTGTGATACTTTAAAACTTGCCTTTCAGAACAGCATGTCATCTGCTCTCTTCCTTTTGGCGATCTAAATGTAGCATAATTAACCTGAAGATTAAATGCAATCCGAATTCTTTGATATAATATATTTCAGAATTTTCTATAGTTGTTTGAAAAATAATCATTTGCATTCGCATTAAGTATTGCAATTTTAAAAGTTATATTATTAGAATTAAAATAACTTATCAAAGAATGGATCTTGTTTCTGAGAAATATATTGCAGTCAATTAATGATACAGAGGATTTCGGCTAGCTAAAAGTTTAAAAGAAACCTATCATTGTTAATTTAAATAAGTTGTCTTAAAATTATTGATTTTTCGTCATCGGCCCTCTCTTAAAGAGGCACATCCATTCATTGGTAGGGCTAGCCGATTCCTTACCATTTCTGTATCCATTAGCGCTGCGAGATCTGAACCGTCATTACAAATTTCTTTTAATACGAATGGAACTTATTTCAAATTCATAATAAATAGCTAAGAATTCTCCAAATATCCAAATTAAATGCACTATCTCTTTCCAATGAAAGTCCCATGAAAGTTTTTTTTGTCTGTGGTAGCATGTTTATAGCATCAGTCAATCTGCTTGTCCAATATTGAAAGTAGGTAAAGACGAGTAAGCAAGCTTTATTATTTATGTTGGAAGAAGTTGAAAAGGAATAAATTTCGCTTGATATATACAAGATAAATGTTAAAACATATCCTTTTTTTCAAATCAAGGATTGCAAATGTCATCAATCCACATCTGTGAAAAAATTACGCGATTCATCTATATTCTCGATTTCACAAAAGAGGATTTCAAAAAGTATATCATTCATTTCTATAAGGGTATCATTTCTGAATACTTGTCATCTTCCGCTGCCTTAAAAAATGCTTATCTTTCGCCTGTAGGTCGATTGGAGTTCACATGAATTTAAGACAA
Source organism: Argiope argentata (assembly GCA_026289955.1). Classification (NCBI taxonomy): domain Eukaryota; kingdom Metazoa; phylum Arthropoda; class Arachnida; order Araneae; family Araneidae; genus Argiope; species Argiope argentata. The sequence continues at coordinate 12,634,754 of JAOUZG010016587.1, read as the reverse complement.
AACAAAAATTCTGTAGACTAACTCATTGAAAAGAAGATTGATGTATCAATATATTCTTGATTCTTTTTTCTGCTTTATAGTTGCGTCTACATTGATCTTGAACCAGTGCGGTTATTTGTCTCCTAGTGGTAATTGCAAAAACTGGTATGCTGTAGGAAATATTCTGTCACAGGGGTCTCATTTCTTTAAACATTACTACCTAATTTTTGAAAATTTATTTTATAGTGACCCACTTTCATTTCGGACGCTGAAGTGTTTGTATAACGAATAGCTCATGGTATTTTCATATTTTCAAAAGTGGTTTTAAGGATCAATTAAGAATTTTCATGAGGGAAAAACGTTTTTACTAAATCTAATTTCATATTTCTGTATATATATATATATTATTTGTTGTTGTAAGCAGAAGGAGGTTTCAAAGACATAGGTGACCCTATGAATTTTTAAGTTCGTTTTATTCCATCACAAGAAGCAGGCATTATGTACAAGCAAAAGCGACGAGCACAACAAAGATCGACTCAAAACGAAAAGCTGATTAAACTTTTATCCCTCTGAATATATACCTTTAGATTTTAATAGGGATCTTGGACGCATGTCAATCACATGTACAGCTTGTGCAGGGGAATCATAGGGATCTTTAAATGGAATGGTCTAAGCCGGACAATTTCTATCCCAACACTCGGAGTGTGGGAAAGTAGCCGGCGTTTAGCAGATTGAGCAATTTTACAAGCTTCTGTTGAATTGACTAGAACAAGTGGAATGGATCAAGAAATAAGAGAATATTTTAGAAAGAAGACACTATGTCTAACTTAAATTGAAAATTAATTTGAATTTCAATTGAGAGTTTAAAATATATATATAGGGGGTTATTAATATATTCTAAATAGACGAGTGCAAAAATCTTTATAAATAAGGCGTATGACCAAATTTGGCATGTTATATAGCATGGATTTGCCTGATATTTTGAATATTTCGGAATAGATGCCGGTGGAGATCTATTTTACATGGAATAATCAAAAATAAACCAGAATGATTGATTACAATGAATTTTGTATGGGGAGCTGTGTAAACTAAGGTAGATGTTTCAGTTCATCCTTATGTTCATTAAATTTACAACTGGAAACAACTGGCTGCAGGAATTGGAGTATTATCATTTTGGAAAATTCCATCTCCTGCAGGAAACAGCGTTTGCATCACACAATGGATCACGGAAGGAAAAAATTCTCTGTTCTTTTACCCAATGATCCTTCCTTTTAGGATTGCAATAGGGGCAACAGAAAATTTCAATACGGCCCATATCATAATAGATCCAACGCCTTATCTTACAACTGGAAGGGGGCAAACATGATCATAAGCAAAAAAGACGTATAAAACTTCACTACCTCATGCTACCATAATGTTTACATTTTTTGTTTAAAAAGATTGCATTTCTGTGTCAAAATTTAATTTCAATCGGTTGGGAAAAAATGCATCCAAAACACAAATTTACCTTTAGTAGAGAATATGCGAGAAAGTTTGAATTAACTTCTTCCGCTGATTTTATTTCATGATAAAATTAAATTATCAGTTGTGACTTGAGTGTGAGATAATTAATTTTTTGAAATCTTTGTTGCTTAACATCTTTCTTTGCTTTTATTCTCTTATTTCAAAACAGGATTAATATAAATAAAACCTTAACTTTGTTTACTTTATTTTGCGTAGTATTACAATATAAATAATTTATAGTAATCTAATTTTTTGTAATTTCTATTAATAAGGAGGCTTAATTTGGTTTCAAAATATGGCATTAGAATTTATTTTTAATTTCCTTGTAAAACTTTAATTTCTAAAACTGAAACATTTGCTTGACTTTATTTAAAATATCTTAAGTTTCTAAGTTGATCTTCATTTTTAAAAAAAATTATGATGGAATAAAATTTGTATGGATATATCAAACATTCCTTTTGTAAGCAGTGGATAAAAAGATTTGCAAATGCTTTCGAAAATCAGGCCTCTTTTTATTTTTGCATTACTGAAATTTTTTTTAACAGCTTACACTGTAGTTACATTTTCCTTTTCATAATTTCATTGTGTTGAATTCTAAGAATAGCAGTGACTTGAATTTTATTTATTCCTTTATTGACAAAATTATTCCTGTTTCTGATTGCTTTCAATTTCTTAATTTTTAGAAACTAACTTTTTGTAAAATTATTTTATTTGGATATTTTTTTTAGTTCTGTATTCAAATGGTCTCATCAGAAAAGTGATTCAACTCCATCAACATCATCTAATGGATTCCTTTGTGATAAAAATAGTAATGAAATAAATGTAGCTGCTATTGTTAAAGAAAATGGAATAAAGGTATAATTTTCGTCTAGTTGGTTTCATCTAACGGTTATTAATTAATTAATATGCGGAGTGTTCACAAAAAGTGGAGTGAGCTTTTGTTTTCCTAAATATTGCACATAAGTATATATTTTCAATAGCAAAGTTTCATTAAATAATAGGGGAAATTATTGGAAAACGTCTTATCAACATCAACAGAAGTGCATTAAAAAAATTTATATGTCCCCCATAGAGAAAAAGTTTTGATTAATAAAATGTTTTTCTTACATTCGTCAACGCATATACAGATTTCAAGTTTCTATCTACAAATTTCGCATAGATAAACAATGCTTATTTTTTAATTTAAAAGTACTAATCACAAATATATCATTGATTTAAGAAATGCAAATCTATTCAAATAGAAAATTTTCAATAAGCAAATATTCGGGCTAACTGTACATCGACATGACCTGAAAGAAATTTGTTGATCACTCATTATGTTGCTCACTTTGATTAGAAGACAGTTGAAAATTCGATTTTTTAAGAATGGGAGGAGAAACGAGAAACTGAACATTAACATTATCCTAGGAAAAGTATATGGATTGCCGAATAAGAAAATAAATTTATTTCCCAATAACTGTGCGATTTCTGAAAGATTGGCGCAATTGATGAACGTGGAAGATGAAGCGTAGTGTAAATGTTACATAAATCAACATTTTTGCTTATATTTTCAAGTCACTCTCATGCTGGAGTACGAATAGTCAGTTCACAGCTTCAAATTCTACAAACGGCAAAGTAGAGAATATTTGGACTTAGTAACTGGTACCCAAACAGCATTTGTGAAGTCCAAAAACTGTTAAAATTTGACAACTACTCGTTGGATGACTAAAATTTTATAATCGGTGCCTATATCGGGTAAAATGAATCCTTCTTCTGAGAATATTAAATTGGACAATGTAATGCCACTTTAATGGGAAAGAAACATAAATCTTTAAAAAGAACACTTTTGAAATACTTAAAGTCCATCGTCGTTGAAATATTGCAATCGGAAAATATATGTCTAATTGCAATAGTTTATGAAATAAATGCTTGTTCCACTTTATTTGGATATCCTGTATAGTTTCGGAAATTCAATTCTATTTTGTGAAGACCTTGAATAAATGGTAATTTATTAATCAGCAATTACTTGAATTATTGTTTCAGCATATCGCTTGTTGAGAATCATAGTGGCGAGACTCCAAAACAAATCAGTTTTTGAGTCAAAATTATCAAATAGTATCTAAATTAATCATTTTTACCGGCAAAGGAGGTGGAAAAAATATCACAGTTCCTTGCCTATATAGGGTGATACACCAAAGAGAAAAAGGACGTTGAAAAGTTATTTATTCTGGTGATGAATTTCGAATCTTTTTCACTATGATTCTCAACAGGATATATTACTGTTTCTATATGAAAATACTTCTGCTTGTTAATAATAGTGTAAATAGAATTTTTAATTATTGAAAATAAAGATGACAATGACATCTTTATTTTTTTTTTGTTACTTAACATTTAATCTTTTAATTAATAAATTTCGAATCTAAAATGTTTCAATTTATTTTTTCAAATGTGAAACAGTTATAACATATGGTATGACAATTCTCATATCGAATTAATATTAGCTGTCTATATTTATTGATAGTTTTCCTTTTATTTATAATATAAGTCACATCAACTTTTTCATTTTTTTTTATATTTTTGCAATTTATTTTTCCCAATTTTTTTTCAGATGTCCAAGTCATGCTCAAGTTTATCGATTACGCATCATAATTCTAACATATTCAATGGAAAGAATGGATCTTTACAAGATTTTTATATTATTAAAGTTTCATTAGAACAGAAAAGCTGTGATATGGGAGGAATAAACATGTACAAAAGTATTATGGTAATACATTATTATTTTGAATTACTATGTTTCCATTTTATTTTATCGACATTGGTGCTTTTGAATATGTGAGGGTCTTTTTAGCAAATTATTTATATTTTAATAAAAAGTTCTTTGAAGACATCCTTAAAAATGAAAAGAAATGCATGAAAATAGCTGATTTTGAGTTATTTAAATATTTTATTTAATTTGTGCATTTTTCGTTGCAGCTCAATAATAGTGATCGCACCCGTACTGTGATAGCCAATGCTATGCTTAAGCATGGAATTGAAGGAGATCCTGAAGAATATATGCTAGTTCAATTGGTACCTGGTGGGGGTTGGTATCTTCTATTCTAAGATAGTTTTTCATAAAGTTTTATTCATTTAAGTAGAATTAAATTCATTCGATCTTTATTTCTTCTTTTACTGTTTAATGAACCAATCTTCTATTGTAATTAAACTTTAACATGCATAATTTTTTTTTAAAAAAATTAATTATTTTGTTTATAGAGAAATGAAAATATGTTTTGCTTTCATTTCATATCTCAAAAAAAATATTTAAAAAGTTATATGTTTAAAAATCAGATGTTATAAATGAAATACCATTCACTGAATTTTCACATTTGACCAATTTTGCCTTTAATCTTCAAAACTCCCCTCCCCTTCTATTTTGAAACTATTTTCATTAATCAAATGAGTTTGTTACAAAATTTAAAATTTTACAAATATCAATTATGTGCTTATTTTTTTTTCAGAAATTGTTTTCCCTGATTCAGCAAATGTGTATTATGCAGTTAATCGAAATCATGAACTTAAATTCGTTTTACGTACCCGGTTCAAAAATGATACGAGAGGGAAGAAAAGAACACCATCTGGGAATGGACATTAGGAAACATTGAAAGAATTGAATATAATTTTAATACAGTGCTCATTATACATTATCATCTTTGATGTATATTTTTATTGTATTGTGCTCATTATACATTATCGCTAAATAGTTTTTACCATGCCTTCTATTTTGTAAATAAAATTGTATTTTAGTATTTCTCTAATTGGAAGTTTGGGATTTTTTTAAAAAGAAATGTTTCATTTATTTTCTATTGAAACCCAATTCATATGGAGTTATTTTTTTGCTTGTAGAGTTCTGTTAACTAAGATAACAAAACCAGACCAATCCATAACGGATATTGAGCTAATTGAATTATGTTGAGTGATAAATGTTTAATACTGATCCAGAAAACTATTAGTATATTTTGAGAAATTCCTAGTTTGGGTAAATCGTGCCCTTTTGTAACAAGTAAAGGTAGTACAACTTTCATATTTACGAATATTATACACTTATTAATTATCAAAAATTTCGAAAGATAACGGCAAAATATCGCAGGAATTCTTCTCTTAAATTCAATACGCTTCTGTATGCAAATACGAACTTTTGAGATAAAATATGTAATTAAAAAAAATCTTTTCGTTCTTCCAAAGCACAGAGTTTCAAACTGTCGTAAAAAGTGACGTCTATTTTCTTTGGTACATGTGTACTCATAGATTGAAAATTTTATTTGTGGTTGTTCTCATGATGCTATAGAATTGTATAGTTTACCTTATCAGTGTAAACACTTTTATGAAAATGGAGTATATTATCTCAGTTTTAGATTTTCACAACTAATTTTTAATAAAATGATGCGCATTGCAGTAGATTGTTTCTTAAATCTAAGGCCAACTGAAGGTTTCACTCTTCTCTGTTTTGGTTTTATACTTCGGATAATAATTTTGAGATGTATAATTGCATTGAGACACACGAATTTGCTCATTAATAATATTTGTTTCAGACAGTGCTAGATTTTACCCAAATGCGCCATTTGCTTCCATAGGACCCTGCTTTAGAGTACAAAAGGTAACATATTCATATGAATTAAAATCTAGTATCGTTTTAATATCGAAATATTATTCTTACGATTTTATTTTTTTTTTTCATCTGCTCAAATTCGTTTTACTTTTTAGTTATGCATTTGTTTGTTAAAGCTGCACTTCTTTTTACTGACTATGTCAGAAATGAAAAGTACTGGCAAATTTTTCTTACTGTAATAAAATGTAAGAAAGAAAATTGTACTAGAGAGTTATTATGTTACTTAAATTTGTTGCTTTTACGCGAAGGAAAAAGACGCCAATCATGTACAGCATTCCAACATTTAGCACAATGATGACGCCACATTTTTGTAAATTTGCAGCAATACAAACTCTTCCAAATAATCAGATAATGATCCAGATAAAATAGTTGTCTATTTAGAAGACATTAAATGCTTCTAATGCAATCTACATAAATGATTCAATTAAACTACTTTTCCAACACCAAATAAGTGCAGATCAATTTACTTGGTGCTTGTTTGATTAAATTTCAACTCATACTAATTTTTCTCAAAAATAAATAAATATTTTAAATCTTTAGTCTTTTGAATCGAATATATTTATTTTAAATTCAGTTCTGGAATACAACAAATACTATTGATTCTCTTGGCTTTTATTCATTGAATATTTAAATGTTCTAATTTCTTAACTAACCAAATTATTTAGACGATATTAATTAATAATTTAAAATAGTTTTTTTTAAAAATAACAAATCTTTTTATGTGGTCATTCTATTGAAGTTCAAAATTTATTCTTTGAAATGTTATCTTAACTCTCTTTTGGAGAAGCAGGGAGAGGCCATCTTTCAGACGGCCAAGTTGGTAGGTTTTATTGAAGTAAGTTGTGGGGAGACGTTCAGTTGCATTTTTTGTGGTAATTGTTATTGAATTTACACAAAGTAGTGAAATAGTGTGAAATTATTGAATTATCCAATAAATTTTTTGAGTTGATTTTAACTATTTCAATATTATTTTCAATGTTTTATGTGTAATATTAGCTCAATCTTAATATCTTTATTAGCATATTAATTACTTAATATCTACTTTTTAAGTATAATTTGTTAATACAATCTCGTCTTTTTTTAAAAAAATATCAATGTTTTTAAACGTAAAAATTATATTAGCGATAAAATTCAAATATATGATAGCATAAAAAATTCACTTATCGGAATTAAGAGAGTTACTGAATTAAAATATCCACTTGCAATCTCAGAATATATCGAAGAATGAAAGCGCTAAACGTTATTCGTATTATTTATTCAAGAAATTGAATATTTTGTTCTCTTTCATGAATTTTAATAATTGATATTCCAAAATTAATATTTTTCTATATTTCACTGAAATAATCTCAATATATTTTTTAGTATTGAGAAATATCAGAAAATGATTTTTTACATATATTCTTAGCCTTCATATTAAAAAAAAATATTTTCACCAATTTTGCATTAATTACAAAACGGTGTCACATTATGAATTTTTTGCGAATTAGATGTAAATATTTCTGAATTTCTGTGTAAATATTTCAAATACATGAAATAGTTTTTTTAAATAAAATTAATTATTATAGAATCGTGCGTCAACGAGTAAAGACCGTTCTAAGGGAATTTACAACAGAAAATCGCCATATTTGACCAATTTGGCGATATAATAAGGTTACTAACGGTTTTTACTACACGCTAAAATGTGTAGTATATACTAAGAAATAAAGATTTGTTATTAGAGAATAGTGGAGAAATTTCTAGACTCTTCCGGAACGAACGAGCCCTTTCTAGTTTGTCTCGCCATTTCAGTGGGACACTATTTAAAATGCGACTTAAAGGCAGTCAGTGCAGTTCGGAGGACAAACTACGTGGTTAGCTGAGCTTGGGAGAGAGTCTCAGGGCGATCTATAGTTTCGCTGTTATTTGAAATTAGCGGATTAAATAGAGTTAATTCGCTGTGAATTTGTAGCCTGGATGGCGTATACTTAATACGTGTTTTTATAGACTATGAAGTTTTCAACTTCGTATCCCTCTTGAGTGAGAATTACTATTATTCGTAACAATATAGTGAAAATGGTGATTTCTTGCTATATAATAT
>JAOUZG010016587.1:12544111-12626558 GCA_026289955.1 Argiope argentata | reverse complement strand
AAGAAATTAACATACTTCTTAATTTTCATGACGAATGAAATACGTCTTTAACCACTTTAAAAAGTCGTTGATCGGGGAAATGCGAGTACCATAGACATTTTAAACCGATGGAGTTATCGGCTTTTATTAAAAGGATGGATTTTTTTCAGGAGGAAACAATTGTTAATTGGATAGCAAATTTATTAAATTTACTACTTTAACAATGAGACAGTGATGGAATTTTTTTCAATTATGCAGATATAATCAGGACAAATACAAACGAATTGAGCCAAGAACATTATCATTTTACAATATCTTGAACTAGAAGTTCGAAAACAATGTTTTTTCATAAACGCAATTGCAAAGAGGTGATTACTTCGTAACTCTGAGGGAATAATTTTAATGATATTTTAAAAATGTTTTTCCCTTAATTAAAGAAAATTATTTTAGCATTAATTAATTGAATAAATGATATTAAATGGTACGGATTTCCATCGATCTCTCCATCTACTCACAAATCATGAATGCTGGTAAAGAGTAAAAATTAATGAAACATTTCAACAGCCAATCTGTCCGGCAATCTAACTTAAAAACGTCTAAGAGAAAGAAAAAATATTCATCTTTCAAAGAAAGTAGAATTTATATTAAAATAATAAGAAAAATTAATATTTAACTACGATAATATAATGGTCGGTAAAGCTTGTGCTTCATAAAAAGTACATCTATAAGTACAAATCAATTTAACATACGGTCTCTCAAAAATTGGACAGTGCAAGTCGACTGGGGCGATTTTAAATTTTTGTGAATATTTCAAAGACTATTTATTATTATTATTATTCCGGCATTTTAGCAAGTCAGGTTTGGTCCCTTGTAAAAATTTTATTATTGCTTTCAAAACTCACTGGTTTTTATAGATTTAATAGAAAAAAATATATTCTTTGCTGGAAATGGCTCTAACGTTATAATTATGTGTTTTCATATGTATTTTTTAAATATAATATTTCCAAACTACACGAAACGTTTAGTAGAAGTTTTTTGTATACAGTATAGTTAACAATATGTTTTGAAGATTAATAAGATGTTTCTACAATCATTAGAACTATTGTGATAGATACTTGATTAGACTTTCTCCTCATTCGAGCAAGTTTAACTAGTTGCTGAGCAACAAAAATTACAAGATTTGTGAGAAAAAAAAAGAGTCAAAATCTCTTCAACTCCCCCCCCCACAAAAAAAAAGAAGTAACCGGTTTCAAATGACAGCTTTTGTTCACAAGCACTGTGATCAGAAAATTGTCACACAGCGAAGAATAATCTGTTAATATTAAAAGTCCAGTACTGTATGGGTACTTTAAACATGCGTGAAGCTACTTTATACTTATTGTTTCTCTTTTTGTCTCAGCATTCGTAACATTCTACAACATACATGTTTTTGGTAGAAACATTCTAAAATAGCATATTTTGGTCAGAAAGTTATTTCTTCATACTTTTAAATAAGTTAAAACTGTGTATAACTAATTGATACTCAAATTTGAAAAAGTTTTCTTTTTCATTATTACGTTATACTACTAATGTTAAGGTTTCAAATTGTGCTAGAAATCAAAATAGTAAAAGCTCGCATCCAAAATGAAAGCTATTAGTGACACAAATGGGTTTTATACTTCTCTTTCGGATATTATCAGCTTTAAATTCAAAAGAATAATTGCAATTAACAATAATAGAGAGAGGAGGGAAAATAGCCTATTCATAATTAATTTATGAATTTATTATAAATGTATTGAATACAATTCCTTACTTAAATTTTAAATCTAATTTCTTTTTTCCTTAGTTTCTTCTGCTTGGTTTTAGATTAAATTTTTTACTGAAAATGTTTTTACATATCCAAAAATCATATTTTAAAAGTCTTTTTAAGGTTTTGCATGATAGCAATTCATTCTACAAAATTGAATTTCACTCCAGTAATAAAACAATTTCGAACACCTCAAAAAATCTTGTTACAAAACAAAATGCCTGTAGTGCAGAACTAGAGAGGTATTTAGAGGATGTCTTAAGAATAAATTAGCCTTTTTTAGGTCGTAGAGGAGGAATAGATCACTTTTAATTGACGGTGCATGCAGGAATTTCTGTTTGAAACTGGTTATTCCTTACATTTGGCTATTTGTGGGTGAATAATCTTACATGCAAGCGTAACATACTCCCGCCTTGTAATTTCATGTTTCAACCATTCTTACGCATTAAATTTATCAATTATTAATTGCCGGTTTTCTGGCACAGAGGTAGCGCGTCTTCCTCGTGTTCTGTGAGTCCCTGTTCGGGCATGGTTGTTCTGTGTTCTATCTGTGACATGTGTGAATGTCCCCCCCCCCCGCCCTCCGTAAAAAGAGGCTGCGCAAGCGTGTGTGTGATTCATCCTCCTATGAGCTATAAGTCAGACTTCTGCCTTCGGGTGCTCAGGGGTCCATATCTTCAGAAGCTACTGTACCCCTCTTTCCGTGGTAAAAAGCGGACACATCATAATCAATTATTAATTATAATATAAATAAAATATAAAAACCATAATTCAAATTATGAAATAAAAAAATACGAATTAAAATTAACAACGAAAAATATGAAATATTTAAACTTCACTGAAGAGTCAGAAAAACTGGTATAGCAAGTCGTATGCAAATGATGGAGGCGTTCAGTCAATCAGCGTAACGTGATGCTAGTGGACGTTTGTCCCCAACGGATTTAGAGTGCACCAGGCCCACTTACATGACGGTTCTTTGGTGGACAGACGCCACTACGGGCCAAAGTGATGGCAGAATTAGTCCACAAGTAGATGCGATTAAAAATCGCTTGCATAAAAGAAATCACCTTTGGTGTAGGATAAGCCAATAGCAATGTTACAGATAATTTCTGGGGAAACATACTTAATGCTTTGATTCGACAATTTCTGGTTTGCTTCAAAAAAGACTGATCCTTTAGCGCAGAGATAGTAATTGATTATAGGCATTCTCAGATGCATCTCAAATATACCTTTTTATGTTTAAAATATATTGAACCATTGAATACACCGTTCAATGGTTCACAATCAATGATTACGGGATGGACAATTATCACACAACCTGCAATTTCTGAGGTTTTACAGCTGGTGGTCGCTCAGAAACTTAGCCAATATTTAAATATTTTGGATGAATTTTATCATTCCAATTTAGGCTTTGCAGAAAGTTCTTTGCATTTGTTATGATTGAGACAATAAGATCTGATTAGAATTGATAAGAAAAGATCAACAATTCTTCTCTTGGGGTCTAGACTTCTCATTTTGAGAAATTGTCCTTCAGTTTTATAATCAACAAGAAAGTGAAAAATTTAAGTTTAATATAATAATGTCGGACGCAGAACCTTCAATTATTCTGACAGTGTTCGAATCTCATGGGAAAATATAATCTAGACTTTTGTTGTAATATAATAGTTCTAATTGGTTTGGGATCAATTTATGGAGCTGCACACCTTTTTTTAACCACTTGTAGCAGCTATATCTGTGTATTTGTAGCAGCTATAGTTGTATTGTTATGATCTTTGTTTTTCACAAGTTTGTTCTTAAAGAATTGGCAACACGAGTTGCTTGTTGATGGAATAAAAATGATGTTGACATGATATAGCTTCGCTTCTTTTTAATATGAAATATAATCTGCATTAATCATTCTGAAATAATAATAATGTTATTATAACTTATCTTTATGAACGGAATATAACAGCACCACAATTGGTGACCCTAAAAGAATTTTTATCCAGTAGTATGGCTACCGGTGACACTTCAGTTTTGAACGCTGCAAATGAGCGATATGAAGCAAACAAGGTAAGCGTAAAAATTCCTCCATTTTGGGAAGAAAAACCTGAAATTTGGTTTTTCCAAGTTGAAGCCCAATTTTCTATTGCAAATATAAACCAAGATCAAACTAAATTTAATTATCTTGTCGCGCAGTTAGAAGCGAAAGTAGTTGAAAATATATGGGATATAATTCAAAGTGATCGGAATGATAAGTATGCTGCAGCAAAAGAGCGATTGCTCAGTACTTTTAAAGAAAGTGAAGAAAAAAGTATAACAAAGTTGCTTACAGGAATTTCTTTGGGCGATATGAAGCCTAGTCAACTACTGAGAAAAATGAAATCGCTTGGCGGCACAAATATATCCGATAAAGTTTTGCGTACTCTCTGGCTTGGCAAGCTGCCAGAATCCATTAAAAATATTTTGGTTGTAAGGAAGATTTAGACAACTTGTCAATAATGGCAGATAAAATATTTGAAATGAGCTCATCTACAGAAATTTATTCTGCCGATTCTGAGAATTCTGTGATGGGTACAATGCTGAAAAAAATCTCTAACCTAGAAAAAAATATTTCGGAACTAAAAGTGCACAGACAGGCTAGAAATAAATTTCGTCGAGATAGGAGTCGTAGTCAGTCTAGAAAGAAATATAATCCCAATGAAACATTGTGTTATTTTCATTTCAAATTCGGAAATAAATGCTATCCGAATAAATGCAAGAGTCCATGCAGTTGGAAAGAGTCGGAAAACTCCGAACAGCAGTAGTTTCGACGGCAGATTCTGCTGCAAAGAAATTTGAAGATTGCCGTAATTACCGTTTATTTATTACCGATAAAACAACCGGTTTACGCTTTCTTGTTGATAGTGGTGCTGATCTTTCTATTATTCCAGCCACATCAAACCATAAAGTATGTAATTCTTTTAAATTGTATGCTGCAAATGGAACAGTAATACCCACTTTTGGTTTTAAAATTTTAACTTTGGATTTAGGCCTACGTCGACCATTCCAATTTCCTTTCGTAATTGCTAAAGTGGATCGTGCTATCTTAGGCGCAGACTTTTTAACCAAATTTAAATTACTAATTGATATGCATAATAGAAAATTAATAGATGGTGTTACAAATTTATCAATTCGAAGCCATATTACATGCATAACAAGTGCCGATAGCATAAGCACGACTGATAAAAATTCTCAGTATGCGAAATTGTTGTTACAATATCCGAATTTAACCAAACCAAATTTGTTAATTTCTAGTTCAAAACATAATGTGAAACATCATATAGCTACAAAAGGTCCACCTGTTTTTTCAAAAGCTCGTCAGTTAGATACAAATAAATTAAAATTAGCCAAACAGGAGTTCAAATTTATGTTAGATAATGATATAATTAGACCTTCAAAATCTCCATGGGCCAGTCCACTCCATTTAGTTGTCAAAAAGGATGGAAGTTTACGACCATGCGGGGACTACAGGCGCTTAAACGCACAAACGATTCCCGATCGTTATCCTATTCCACGAATTGAAGACTTTCATCATATCTTAAAAAACAAAAAAATATTCTCAAAAATTGATTTATTTAAGGCATATTTTCAAATCCCAATAGCAGAAGAAGATAAAGAAAAAACAGCAATTATAACACCATTCGGCTTATATGAATTTAACGTTATGAGCTTCGGATTAAGGAATGCCCCATCCACATTTCAACGCTTTATTAATGAAGTGTTTTTTGGATTGGACTTTGTTTTTGCATATTTAGATGATATTTTAGTAGCTTCTTCAACCGAAGATGAACATTCAGAGCATCTAAAAATAATTTTCTCTCGTTTAAATAAATACGGTCTTCGTATAAATCTTGGAAAGTCGATTTTTGGAGCAAATCAGCTAGAATTTTTAGGATACCTGATTACTCCTCAAGGTTCTCAACCTCTTCCTGAAAGGGTAAATGCTATCTTGAATTATAAGTTACCTGAAACTATTCATGAATTGCGTACCTTCCTTGGTCTCATTAATTTCTATAGGCGATACATCAAAGATGCTGCCAAAAACCAAGCAATTCTTCATGAATATTTAAAAGGTCCCAAAAAGAAGGATAAACGTAAAATTCCATGGACCGATGAAGCAAAAGAAAAATTTGAGCAATGCAAAAAAGATCTAGTGAGTGCTACATTATTAAGTTTTCCAGATCCTGACTCAACGTTAGCTCTCTTCAGTGATGCTTCAGACTTCGCTGTTGGATCCGTGCTGCAACAGTTGGAAGGAGAAAGTTGGAAACCCTTAGCCTTCTTTTCTAAGAAGTTATCTAATGCTCAGAAAGGATATAGTACTTATGACAGGGAACTGTTAAGCATATACCTTTCAATCAAACAATTCAAGCATATTCTTGAAGGAAGACAGTTTATAATTTACACCGATCAAAAACCTTTGATATTTGCTTTTCAACAAAAAAATGAAAAAGCCTCTTCTAGACAATTACGCCATTTGCAATATATCTCGGAATTTTCAAAAGATATTCGTTACGTTGGCGGAAAAAAAATATTGTCGCTGATTCATTATCCAGGATAGAAAGTATCTCAGAAATAGATTATGATAAAATTGCAGAAGCGCAAATTGATAATCAAGATCTTAACGAGCTACGCTTGAAACCGTCTTTGATTTTCAAACAATATCCTCTGGATTCAGGAAAATTACTTTGGTGCGATATTTCAACTACAAAAATTCGTCCATTTATACCTCAAGAATTTCGAATGCAAGTTTTTCACAAAATTCATGACTTAGCACATCCTGGTGTGAAATCTACTGTTAAACAAATATCTTCCAGATTTATATGGTTCAATATTCGGAAAGATATCACCCAATGGCCAAAGTCTTGTATCCACTGCCAAAAGAATAAAATTAACAGGCATACACACTCGCAAATTGCCAATTACAACAAAGTAGATGATAGATTCTCTATTATTCATATTGACATCATAGGTCCATTACCTACTTCTGAAGGTAAAACGTACTGTCTTACTTGCATCGACCGATTCACATGTTGGATAGAAGTTATACCTTTAGCAAATGTGACGGCCGAAACAGTGGCTCGAGAATTTTATGATCATTGGATTTCACGTTTCGGAATGCCTGCCTTATCGTGTTATCACCGATCAAGGTAGTCAATTTCGGTCTGAACCTTTTACAAATATTGGAATTATATGTGGTTTCCATATAAGTACAACAACAGCTTACCACCCACAATGTAATGGAAAAATTGAAAGAATCCATCGGACCTTAAAAGCCGCAATAAGAGCGCATAATTCCATTAAATGGACTCAAACCTTACCTACAGTATTGTTGGGACTAAGAGCTGCTCTGCGTGGTGATACAAATTACACTATTGCCCAAATGGTTTATGGACAACCTATCAGGCTACCAGGAGAGTTTTTTGAAAAACCTAAAAATAGCTGGGATACTGATACGTTTGTAAAAGAATTACAAAAGCAGATGGAACAGTTAAAACCATTAGAATCTCACAGAAAATCTTCTAAATCGGTTTTCATTCACAAAGACTTGGGCCATAGTACACATGTCTTCATACGTGTTGATAGAATTCGGAAGCCTTTGGAACCACCGTATGATGGACCTTTTCTAATTGTGAAAAGACATGAAAAGTATTTCACTGTTAAAATTAAGGGCAAGGATATAAATGTATCCATTGATAGGTTAAAACCAGCATATCTGTTAACTGACAATCAGGTTCCCCTTCTGGAATCAAGTCATGCCCAAACAGTGCCCAACGAAACTCTTACGACAACAGATACAGAAACTGAAAACCAATCATCAGACCTGTTTAAGAAAAATGTTCAGAAGAAAAAAATTACACGCTCTGGTAGACATGTGAGATTTCCAGCGCGTTACAGAGATTGAGTACTTCCGTTGGTTATTCTTATTTCATTTGTTTATAAGTGTATTTATATTTACATATATATATATAGTTGTATAATAGAAAATTAATCATAAAACAAAATTTATTGTTTTCATTGCTAAACAGAAAGTATTTAAGCTGTATTTCCTTGAATTCCTTGTGTAACATTATTTATATATAGTTTTTCTTTCTATGAATATTAATATTTTATATAAGGAATAATTTACTTACTATAATGAATATTCAAATGTTAACAGCAAGTTGAAATTAATAGTCAAAGTATGCCATTCCATGCTTTCTCTGTTTATCGTAACTTTGTTACTGGCAAGGGAGTAATGTAACGGCAATTATAATACCAAAATATTATTTCATTTGTATATATATATTTTTCACATCTGTATAAATTTCTTGTTGAAAACTGTCTCGTAACTCCATTGTTACTGGGGAAGGAGTGATGTAGCAGCTATATCTGTGTATTTGTAGCAGCTATAGTTGTATTGTTATGATCTTTGTTTTTCACAAGTTTGTTCTTAAAGAATTGGCAACACGAGTTGCTTGTTGATGGAATAAAAATGATGTTGACATGATATAGCTTCGCTTCTTTTTAATATGAAATATAATCTGCATTAATCATTCTGAAATAATAATAATGTTATTCTAACTTATCTTTATGAACGGAATATAACAGCACCACACACTTAACAGTTTTGTTTTCTTTACTATCTAATAAAATGACACCTTTTTTTTTGGGGGGGGGATATTTCCTTATTTTGATCCAAATGGAAATCCATCGAATACTTGACTTATCTCCGTGTTCGAAGTCATTTTACTTTTGAATTATAATTGCTATGAATAGTTTATTTTTTGTTGACAACTATCAAGATTCGATAAATCGATGCACGTACGGTATACGGGCAAAACAGTTAAAAGGTTAAAAAAAATTATACCAATTGATGTCGTCTAAAAAAAAATCTAATTTTCTCTAAATTATTTGATCTGTTTAATGCGTCATCAACATAGGCGTCAGTACGAAGCGTTAAAGAAGATAGAAGAAATTTACATTATTCGTTCTTATATAATGCTTTTAGATTTCTTGTGTCTAAAAATGGAGAACAAGTATATTTCGCCAATTCAAATTGATTGGACCTCTACGAAATTTTCTGCGAGCCTCGATGTATGACATATGACAGGTTGGTTCTTTAACTTGTTCTGTATTTTAAGAATATCGTAAATAATTCTTATTGGATTTTGTAAGCCATTTGATAATCAAGTCTTGTCCATTTACGTTGAAAAACAGAATGGAAAGGAATGCAGTGTTCACTATTTCCTAAACAGCGAAACCTTAAATTCTTTTCCAGCTTAATCTCAAAGTATTAAGCATCAGAATTTTGAAGTATTAAACTGAAAATAATAATACATAAATACTTTATATTGAGTTTCTACAGTTATATATCCATCTATCTAACATTTTACAGTTTTTCTATCATTTCTTCAGAATCGCCTAATGTCAAATGTATATTTTCAATTATTGTAGTTCAATTATATACCTTCTAGCTTTATCTCTTCTGAGTGTGTAATTAAAATTGTTATTGCAATACCTACCGTTTTTCCGAAGGTTTGGCACACCACAAAAGATTCTAATTAAAAGAAATTTTTTAACAGAATTTTCTAGACCATCTTTTCCCAAAATTAATGAAAGAAATAAGGTGAATTTTCTACTATTCCTGCAATCAAGTATTCGAACACGCTATTTGGTAATAATAGTGAATTACCACAAGACTTAAATTTCTTTGCATCTAATAATTCAAAGAATTCACATCTTCGCAATTCATTCATTTTACTGGGAATGTGAAAAAGTGAAGCAGAACATTTTATTAAGATCAGATCGTTATTTCAACTGGGAAATTTTATAGATCAGTTAATTTGGCAAGTGCCTACTCATTAATTTTTAGTAAAATTAAAAACAATAGTTATCAGAAAATTCTTGTTTTCATTTGATAATTCTGTTGTTATTTTATATTTAGTAAAAAAAATCCCTTTCACTGATCCCTGAAATCGATGGTTAATCCCCCCCCCTTTTTTTATACTCAAAGAATGAGAAGCTCGGCTGTTTCAGAATAATAAAAGCGCTTCCGCTATTTAATATAACTTTATTTTTAACCGAATGATTGTCCAATATATATTTGAGTGGTACAAAGTTATTATATCTTGGTTTGGAATAACATTCTAAAGTCGATTTAGCATCAGAATTTTGAAAGTATGATATAGACGCAACAACCGAATCAGTTGTATTTATATTAGACCTGACTTAATTTTGCGAATGAACCATGTATCGAATTACTTTTCTGACAGCAAAGGGTTAATGCCTGAGAGAAAAAAAAATTAGGAATGGAAGGAAATAGAAAGATTATGTTCCTGATAATGTCATCAATAAATATATTTAGAAAATGTATTTCAGTTTTAAATAATGGAATTTATAAAGTGAAATTCATTCCACTGAAACATTTCACAAATTCTGAAAGTAAAAAGCTCCTTAATGTCGTTGATTCAAACATATCAAATGAATTTTCAGCCAAAGAATAGGTTGAAAAATATTTTTTTGCAAGCATTCAACAATGATATCGCACTTATAATGAATATAATCAATTAAAACAATTTGACGAATTCAGTTCCTGTTTAATATTGCTTTAACTGTATTGTAAAAAATAATATTGCTTTCGGATATAATTGATTATAATCAAGTCTGAATGATAATTTAATTGATTGCAAAGTAACCTTGGGAAAGACCCTTTTGGCTTTACTATACTATAATAAACTAAATGATGCTATTGAAATGTATTTAATATCTATTGACATCAATGAGAATAAGTGGAAACAAATTAAACCTTATCTTTATAGGGAAAAACACTTACTATTTTCTTTCTTAAATAGCAACAAATCGATTTTTTTATATATTTTTTAAAATCTTTCTTAGCTTTATCTGTTATCTGAATACAATACAATATGCGGAAGTCTTAGTTTAACCCTTTGCAGTCCGATGTCGCCTCTGACTCGACATTCAAGACAGTGTATCGTGTTGACGTTTTATTTATTTACAATTCAAATTTCATTGTTAAAAACGCCTACATAGTCGTTAAGAGATGTAGATTAATTTTTCAAAGAAATTCGACTTAAAAGAATTATGTATATTTATTTTTCATAGCAATAAACATATATTTGTATTAGGTGAATAATTTTGCATATAATTATTTTTCGGAATGCAAAGGGTTTTAAAAGCAACTTCAATACCAAATTCATACAGCTTTTCGTTTTTTCCTCTGGCTCTAATTCACTGAAACGTTTATAAGGCTGAAGCATCGACATTTTTCGCAAAAAGAAAGATGCAAAGTCAGATACCATTAAATTATAAATCTGACTATACCAACTATGAAAATACTAAAATGCAAGGTTTTAATCCATTCAGTCATAAAATATGTATGATTCATTTCATTTTTTAAAAATTTTTTATCGTAACAAAATACCAATATTAAAATTAGCACAAAGCAATTATATCCCGTCTATAAAACTTTAAAGTAATTTTACAGAAGGGTAAGAGAATAAAAAAATATTCGTGCAAACGAGATAAAAAAAAACACTTATTTTTTATAGTGAATATTTTCCAGATTGGTAAATTCACGTAAAAAAAAGGAGAGCATTTTTATTTTAATTAAGTTCGATTACGCACCATTTCGTCAAAAATTCTTAACTGACTTTCTAAAAATTTGGGATAACATTGTTTAATGAGCCGAACCCTCTGCTTTACCCACTTATATGAGAAGTTTCTAGATTTCATTTTTATGTTAATTTTACTGTAAATATCACTTATGTGAAATATTTATTCTTGTAAAAGTATTCCATATTTCTATTTATTAAGATGGCGAACTTATTGACTGTTATTTAATAATTAATTATATTTTATTTAGACAACATAACTTGTTTGTGGTAAATAATTAGCTCATAAAACTGCTTTCTCTTGAAAATAAGCTGCGGGCTATTTGAACCCACTTCGCACACCTCTTTCCTTCTTTTATTTGCCCTCTCTCTCTTGAACCAGTTCGAAAACATTTCAGAAGTCATAGATAATGTGTTGTTTGCGATTTCGTAACATGGAAGAATTTCGGTCTTTTTGTAGAACAGGCTCTTTGGATAGGTTATCGTTATCAAAAGTGTTCTTTTTGCCTTCCTTGCGACACAATTCGGGGAACAGCTAACAAGTTTTTCCACTCTTTAACCGTTAGATTAGCGGTCTTAGTAATTCCTAAGATATTTGGAAAGAAAATATTTTATCTGGGGACTTCTATCGTCATTACCCCTGTAGAATCAGGTTTCCTGAACTACTGATTGCGACGCACGCAAAGTTTTGTTGAGGATTTTGGGGGGGGGGTCAATTTATCTGCATTTGTAATAAAAAATAATTAAGAAAATCATCTTGATCTTAAAAAAAATTATTAAAACTCATTGAACAGCTATTTTGAATTATATTTATTATAAATTAGAGTTTAATTTTCCCTAATTATTTGGAATAGTGACAAATATTTCGTACTGAAATAGAATTGTCAAAATTATTTTCAATATAAAATATAATCGCTCACGCAAAAAATTTCTCACAAAGCCTCGTTCTATATAAGCAAATAGTTGAATAACAAATAACAGTAGATAAACTTGTATATAATTTGATTACTATACATACTTTGTATTGCATGTAGTATGAATAATGGTGGTAAACGGAATTTTTCGTTGAATAGAGCGAATTATATTACCTTAAACTATGGAGTGCGGCCGTGATTAGAAAATAGTAGGACTTCAAATTTCTCGAATGTATTTTTTTTCGATGTCATTATCTACATTTGTAAAAAGAAATAATTAAGAAAATCATCTTGATTTAAAACATTTCTTTAATTTTTTAACTCGAAATCAAGATAATTTAATCACCTTGATTCTGATTTCATTAAAATTTCCTAAATAATTATTTGAATTTGAAATTTCTTTAAATTGTTATTAATTAATGCTGCATTCTATTTATTTTATAGCCTTTTAGTAGTTACAATTTTTTTTTGGCGAAAATGAAGTCACCAAAGTTATTGAGAATCCAAAAAAGTTTAAGAAATATAGATTTTTAAACGGTTTTCCTTAGGAACCGGGACGTTATCGACGATGAAAATTGTCTACATTTCAATTGTAAATAAAGAGTTTTTTTCGCAAGTAAAGTTTAGCATCTGCTAAAAAATTTAGGACATATAGATCGGAATATTCATTTTAATTATAAAACAGTAGAAAAATATGTTTCTTTAAGTACCTGTTTTTTTAAATTGCACATCGAATATGTGTTGTGTGTGATAGTTTTTAAGTTCATAACCTTTCTTCAAAATTAGCCTAATATATGAACTTAGGTTAAATAATCAAAATAAATTTATTTTCATTTCAATATGTTAATAATAAAAATAAAAAAAGAAGAAAGCAAGGAATAAAACTTAATAATAAATAATTTATTGCACAAAAAATAAATAAAAATGTTTAATAGATACATAATGCTTGCAAATATTTTTGGATAAAATTTAATACGATTGTAATGAATGTGTTTTTTCATTCTTATTAAAATTTGGGGGAAAACATATTTTGATTTTAAAAAAGGCAAAGAAACTCTTTCTCTTAATAAATGAAGGAGGAGCTCCTGTTTGATTCATCGTTAAGGGTTAATTTAAAATTTTCGACTTTTCAAACCTATACGAACTATACACAACAGTGAAATGCCTTCTATTTTATTAGACTAATATTAAATATAATTTTTTAAAAAAATATCAATTAAAATATCATTTTCTCAGTTCTCTTACCTCAGTTTTCAGATTTACTTTTTCTTCCAAGCATGAAAATTTTTTCGACATCACAAATGTACATGCATATCAATGAACTTATTAATAATAATCATAAGAAAAACGGGCTTAATATATTTAAAGGAAAGTTTCCATCAATACAAAATTATTAATTATTCTTTCAGATTAATTTCTAAAAAAATCTTTATGAAACTGACTGAAACATTCATTGAAAGTATAATGACTTCTTCATATCAAAATAATTATCAAGCGAATAACTTGAAGAACTCTGAAATATCATATATATATATATATATATATATATATATATATATATAAATATATATATTTATATAATCTGAAATATCATAAATATACCAATCATATATATATTTATATATCTGGGGTACTATCATTATAATTATAATCAAGTGTGCTTATACGAAGAACATATTTGGTTTCTCGTAAGGGAATTTATCTCAATGATTAAAGCAATTTAAACATTTGTGGTTGCAGAAAAAGCTTCGGTTTGTAACACTAACATGGAATACGAACATTGTTGAATGATTACAGTTATCGCCTGGTAGACATCAAATATTTGCATAGTCTGACTGATTAGAATTTCTGCGATACATGAGCCAATATCTTAAATTTTGTCAGTTACTCTTCCACTAAACAATTTTACGAAACTTCCTCGTTCTCGGAATGAAGAATTATCGTTACAGGCAAACACATTTTCATCACTTTTCAGGGTTTAAGATGTTTGTTTGCCTTGTGAGAAGTTTTTGATTTTATGCTTTAGCCAGCTTTGCAAATGATAAAAGCGATTTCTGTTTTTCATAAAACAGAATGGCTTTTTTGTAATAATTTGAGATGATTTTCGACGGTTTTCTTTTCAGAGGGTAAAAACCCAGTGAGATCCTTAACAAAATATACAATATATTCTTAATGATGTATACAAGGGTACATTGTGAAAAAATGAAATTTTGAACACTCAGTACATAAGCAAAAAGAACATAATAAAAATAAAATTAAACCAATACGGACCATTGAATACTTTCGTAAAGCACATCTCAATAGCATTCTTCAAGAAGAATATAAAATGAATAAAAGAAAGACTAATAAAATAATTATATCCTTATTTACACAATTCATGTTTTTTTTCTTCAAAAATTAAGCAAGACTACACGCCTAAAAGTTGTTCTCAAGTACATTGTTTTTCACTTTTAAAAAAAGCATACAACTGCAGGATTTGAATTATTAAACCATTGCTCCATACCGAAACTATAAAAAGATAACTGAGAGCGAGAATCAAATCATTTTAAACCACACTCATATCACGAAGATAGCACCTTACTTTGGGAAATTCTACAACCTTTTTTTATGATAAAGTTAGATATTCAACTAAATTTAATGTGCAAGCCCAGAAGCATGAAGCTCTTTGAGAAAACACAAACTTGAACTTGCAGTCCTTCGAGTAATTTCAAGTATTCACAGTGAAACGTATAAGAATCATACGGTACAAATTTTCATGAGAAGTTTCCTCAATATTTTATAAAGGATAGTAAAACATTAAAAACAAAGAAGCGATAAAATGATATAAATACAAAAGAGAGTCGTTTGCTTGTTAATGTATTATAAATGTCTAAAAAAGAGAGAGACGAATATGCAGAATATTTTTGATTGTCTTATTTTAAATTCAATGAGAGGCTACATTGGCAAGCTTGTTGGTTTGAGAACCGGATCCGTTGGAGCCGAATGGTCTCTCGTCGGTGAGATGCGCAAACTTGTAGAGAGAGATGCTTGTTTAGGTGCTATAAGAGCATGTTCAAAATTTAGTGATTTTGATATTGAGCATGTTGAAAATGACTGATTTTGAAGTTTAGTGATTTTAAATATCTCTTATGTAGCTTGAAAACAGGACAGTAACCTGCCTAAATTAAACTAAACTTGGACAACATAACATATTTAAAACTAATGTTTTGTTGTTGCTACTAATGATACTTACCATGAACAAGCATGCCGACAGCCATCATCGATTTTAAGCCGAATATGCGTCTTTCTTTTGTTTTTTAAGCAGCGCCAACTAGAGCCAAGAATACGACTTAGCTACCCACTCATCACATTCACAGACCCTTTTTACAGGGAGAGGGGTGAACATTCATACACCTTACAGATAGTACGCAGAAAAACAACCATGCCCTAACCGGGACGCCGACAAAACCAATTTTTTATTACATTATATCTGCTATATTCGCTACTTCTATTTAATCAAATAAAATATAATTCTTAAAACTGCTTATACAGTTACATTAAAACACAGTTAACTAAAGCAAAAATGAAAATGATGTTTGATGGCTAAATAAATTAATGAGTTTGTATTAGAGCCGTCTGGAAGCAATTAATTTGATTTTTGTGAGTACTTCTTACCTTGTTTCATTTATGAGTTTAATAATCAATCCTTTCAAATCACATATTTTGAGCTAAAAATGCAAAAAAGATCGCTATTACAGTAAAGCAACAAAATTAATTCGTAACGATTGAAGAAAGAAATGACTTGGGCTCACCTCATTTCACAAAAAGCTGATAGTGATTTCCAACTGCCATTAATGAATTTATTCATCATGTACAAAACTGAAATGCATTTTTGAGACTGAAGTTTCAGGAAGATCTAAAAGATCTATTTTAAAAAAATCCATCATTTTTCAGCATATATATATAACAAAAATGACGTGGTACAGAAATCACTCTTATTACATATTGTTGAATGGCAATAATCAAATGCAAATAAATTATTATACGATCATTTCAGACGGACTACTTAGTTGAACGTTTTTAAAGCCGTACTTAATTCAACGCTCTTCTAATTAATGAAGCTTCAAACTATTATTAGAAATGTTTTGAATAGGGCTCACCACAACCTCTATTCACTCAGAAGAAAGACGTAAAAGAACTCAATAAAAAGGAATCGAACAAAGTTTAATAGAGTGCGGAATACGCATAACATTGACAGATGGGTAATGACTCTAAATTACCTATGGAAATTAATGACCATATCTTCCCAAACTCGTATCTCACATAAGTGGTTTTCGTGTTATATTAAAATTTAAGAAATTAGTTTTTAAATGATATCGAATTCGTTTTACATTATTCGTAATTATATTTTATTTTTAATTAATTTTTAAATGTAACTAGCTTTTTAACCGCGACTTTCGTATCCATGGAAAAGCCCACAACTAACTTAAAAACAATTTATTTACAGTATGTACCTGAAATGAATCAAAACCGCAAATCTAGTCCATATTTTTTTTAAATTAAGTCAAATCTATTTTATTTATCGATCGAGACTGAGATAGTTACAGCAGTATTATACAAGTATTTTTTAATCTTTTATTAAAATGAAAACAGTTGTCAACTATTACAACACAATGCACATGCATGAATTTTCTATGCCAGTTGAAGTAACGTAATACAGATTAAAATTTTTCAATTTCCTTTACTCTGTTTTATTTTAATTCGAAAGTACTTGAAAATGAATTCGAAAAATAGATTAATCAACAATGTTTAGTTTTAAATGTATCAGACACTAAGAAAATAAACAGAATCGTTAGAAATAATCAGTCGAAAACATGTTAAATCTAATCTCGTTAGCGTGGGGGGAAAAAACTAACTAGCCTCACTCATTTGGCGAAATGAAGATTTTTGGCGGGAAAGTATAAAAGTGGCGTTTTTACTATTTTCCTCGCAATTTTTTCTTCTCTCTATAAGAACCATCCTCGTATCTTAACGAAAATATTTTTTTAAAAATTAGAAGAATAAGTCGAGCCGTTCTCGAGTTTTGTGCTTATCAACACATTTAGCATTTCATTTTTATTTATATAGATCTACTATTTATAACAATGAATTTTTAATGTTAAGATGAAATTCAAGCTTATTCAATCGCGTGATATTGTGAATGTTAATATTTTTAAAAAATCTTTTGGACCTTAATTGGAAGAAGGATTTTCAGTTCTATTTTTATTTCGTAGTATAAAAGTTAGCTGGAACCAAAGTATATTCTATACATGGTTCAAGTTCAAGGATAGTGAGCAAAGCCATTAATGAGAAATTTTAAAATATTTGTAAATCTAAAAGTTAATTCGAATAGTCGCTTATTCATATAATTTCGTTCAAATTGGTGTGGTGGCGATGTGAGGAGAGCAGTCTTTCTTGTTACAGACAACTGCGATTCATTTCAGATGTCATTCGTCACTGATAACCATCAACATTCACCGATTCCAATGAAACTATTTCACTTCCGTAAACAGTACTTAACCAGTAAATTGCGGAACTTATTTTTTAAAGTCCCTCCTGTTAAATAACAAATGGTTGCATAGTAAATTTTGCTAAAGAAAAAAAATCATAATAAGAGAAATTATATTTTATTTCTATTAGATAAAGAAATTATGCATAGATCGCGCCAAAATGAAGATTGAAATTGATTGGATTGAAATGCACCGATGTCGAAAGCACTTAACTGGTTTATCAATAATCAGCTAGGGGGCACCCCCTAGTTAATAGTATAATGCTCTATTTTTATGTAAGAATGGTTTCAACAAAACGATAAGAAATTTAGAAATATCTTAATCTGGATGGTTTTGAAAATTAATAATCAACAGTACATGTGAATATAACTTCTCGAAAAAACTATAAATATTTCCTACAGATTGCATAATATAAAATTTCATACAGATTGTTTTTCTCAAATATTTAAAACTCCCAAATTCAATTTTGTGCTCCCATTTTTATCTGCATGACGAAAAAAATAAATCTTAATGCTATTAGTTAACATTTCTTATTTCAAGAAACGGAATAAATAATTTTAATTGGTTGAAGACAAGAAAAATATTACCAGATGCACGGGCTATCGTAATCATAACCTATTCGATATTTCGAGTACAGTTATTTAATTTTTAAAATTATCTATTGAAATAAAATTAGTGGATTGTATTAACAAATACAAAGTATTACTTTCATATTTACTTGAAAAAAATGAAATGCTGGTTAAGGAAAACGTAAAAGCAAATTAACATTAATTTTTCAACAATCAAAATACAGTATTAACAATGACTATTAAAAACTGGGTTTAACATTCAGCTATAGTCTGTTCAGCAGACATTCTGATTTATCTCATAAAATTTCATATAAGAAATTTTATTATTTTTATTTCCATTTTTCCTTATTCTTAATCAGCAATTATCATCATAAAAAAAATTGCCACATTTAAAATTTTGGGAAGAAAATTAGCCTCACTTAGATTTGAAATTCCCGACCTTTTAACAACACAAATATATTAGGAAAATTGTATCATCATAATAAATAATAAAAAAGTTCTAAACAAACACTCCTTCGTTAATTAGATGAAATTCTTTTATTATTTATTACTGTCTAAAAAGCTCTTAAGAAATAAATTCTTATTTAAAATCAGTAACTGAACATTCTGAAACAAATTTCTACTAATTATAAAAAAATTAACACAATTTAGAATTTTCCGTTTTCAATAATTATCTATAATCAAACTCATTCATTGATAGATTAGTTTGCGGTAACTACGTTTATTCAAAAATTTCAGTACGTAGAATTAAGTCAAAATGAATTTTCAAAGGTTTTACTTTTCTTCTTTTAAGAGTATCATGGAAGAATATCGCAATCTAAACTTGAATTTTCAATATTAACACTTTCTGTTTACAAGAGAAAAACTGATCTCGGAATCTTAGGTAAATCTCTTTTCCAGCTATTGACCGGATACTTCTGTTTGCGGCTTATCTCGTTCAGATAAAACAACTAAGGGTGAGGTGAAGAATCACTTCTTTTTCTCAAAAACTTTTAATCATTTTTGATAAAACACAAAATATTGATAAACATTTTTTTTTTAAATCAATTTGAGAGATAATGTTCACTAAAAAATCAAATAGTACGACGAAAGCGTTTCATTTTCAATTATTCAGAATGAAAAGTGTGAGTTAAAAATCCTCTCTAGGAAGCATATTAGAATTCAAATTAAAAACGTGGACAAAATGGAGCCTTCTATTCTCCAAACTTTCACACCACATGATAGAGGCATTTGATTCGGTGATATAACGAAAGTAATTGATGCTAGCGACATAATTTGACTTTTTTTTTGGCCCTTTCATTTTTAATGGCCCAATAAATAAAAATTCTTACCCCAGGTATGGCAATTTTTCAACCCTTCGGGAAAATTCACTTAAAAATGACATAAAGGCCTTAATGTTTCGTCCTTATGGCGTACGGGGCAATTCTATTCCTCATTGATTTGGTCAATTGCTAGATTTATATATATCAAATAATCTAGATTATATACATCAACACACATGGCGGATACTAGGTGGAAATGAATCTCGAATTCGAATACATCACCAGTCTACTGAGGAGGATTTTTTAAAAATAAATATTTCACATTTCAACATAGAGTTTTATAAACAAAAATAATAATTCCATCTTAGAAAGAACTGGATAGCGAAAAATATTCAAGAATTGCTCAAGATTTTGTCAAGATAATTTTCTGATAGAATAGGAATGAAGCTCTTATAAAATCTTTTTCTAAAGAAAGCATCTTGTCACAATTTTCTTTTCATAAACTTTGCCCATCATTAATACTGTTTTAGTTCAGTTCTGTTTTAATATTAGAGCTTCTCATATATTCCAAGATTCGAAACTAATTGTAGTCAAAATTCATCAATGCTCTTAAGTAAATATGAGAATGCATGGATATTTGAGTATTTATATAATCAACGATCAATAATATATATATATATATATATATATATATATATATATATATATATATAATATCTTTGATCTAATTATTTTCCTGATTTCTTAACATTCTAATTAAAATCTGTTTCTTTATAAAATATAGGTGGTGTCATTTGAAAATAGATAGAGGGTAATCTGAATGACCAAGCCACCATGAAATTTAAAATGGGCACTATGGTGAATGTATTACGCCCTAATACGAGTTAACCATGCATTCATCCCCTCAACAAAGGTATGATTTGTCACTGAGTGAGGGTAATTCGATTCCACAACATTAAGTCCTTTTAAATTCAAAATGGCATCTCACATAGCCAGAGAAAAACAGGTACATATAATACAGTGACTTTTGTGGTATTTTATAATGCCCCTAATGGTGAAACAAGGAAGTTACAAAAAATAATGGAAAAAGTAAAGTTTTATGAGGTTGTAAAACTGGCAGATATATTTGCTATTAAAATTTTGAACTTTCGGTGCTTGGGAAAAAGGTTCACATTAAAAATGAAAAAGTTAATTTTTTTATATAAAATCTTTTCCTGTGTTTTTATTATAGTATACAGACATTTTTCTAATTGGAATTCTTGCCCAGTCTCCTTCAGTTTTTGTAATTTCCTTATTTTGCCACAAAGGATACTATCATCTGTGTTAATAAATTCAGCATAGTCACTTTACTACAAGTATATATTATTTTCTTGGCTATACAAAATATTTTCAAGACCTTAAAAGGTTTTTATCAATTACCCTATATATAAAATGAATATAAATAGTGATAATTCAGTACAACATTGATATAATTGAAGCTATGGATTTTAATAGAATCCTTTATTTACCAGTTATTTTACACGGTATTTACAATAATTTTTTTTTCATATTGATTTTTCTTTTTTGAAGTTTCATACAGACATGTTATAGAGTAAAAAGATCAAGATATTAATGAACTTCATTAGTGGTGAAATGAATGTTTTTCTGGATTGGAAAGAGTATCAACAGAAATGATGGGACATTAAAAATTTTTTATGAAGCTGAACTTTATTTTTGATTATAAACTAATTCTATGCTTAAACATTAAGAATACTACTAATCAAATTAAACATTATTCCTTTTGAGACAAATATGTCAGTCAACTTAAAATTTTTTGTGACTAATAATACAATAACATTCTTCAACTATGTTTAATAAATTAAAGATATTATATTTGTAACCTAACAATTTAATTTCTTTAAAAAATCATCATGAATAAATTAAATTATTGTGCTCAATAATTAAGACAGAGATATAATTTAATATGACTTTGGAATATCTATAAATAACATATGTTGAACGAAACAAATCCTCAATGCATTGCAATTCTGGAAAAGATGCTTGAAAAGTTGACCTAATCAAAACTGAGTTTCTAACCAATTGTATCATTCCACATACATGAAATAGTAAATTACAACAAAAGTCTTTAGACCATAAATAAAATGCTATGAAACAGCAAAACAAGATAAAAATTTTCATTAATCAAATCAATTGTACATTTAATTACAATTCAACAGAGCATACAAGATGGCATATTTATGATAATTTCATTAATGATGGCACATTTTTTTTTATGTCGTGGATCTCCATGCAAATGATATACAGCTAGTTTACAAAGAAAGAATTACACACACTTATTAGTAAATTTGTATATTTATAACATCAGTAATATTATTGTATTACAATGTATTAGGATGGGAGTTCATTGATATTTATAAACAAGATCACTAAAATACCTATAATGGATAAAAATTCATTACTCAGCATTTTCAAAAAAAAAAAAAAAAAAAAAAAAAAAAAAAATCAAACTTCCTAAAAAAGGGAATAAAATAAGTCCATTAATTTATCTAAAATACTGGTAGCATGCAAGACTTTTTATGTATTTTATGGTAAGTATACAGAGTGGTACTTTTATACACCATATTTAAAGTTATTGCACAATTAATTCTGCAACAACCTTGGAAGTAGAAGGAGCTATTCTATAATTTCCACATTTCTTATAAACATCAATATGAAAAATTGTGAAAAATAAAAATTAATTTAGGTTTCTATTAACTTGATAATATATAGATATTCCACACTAGCTTCTAGTGTGTTTCCAGCTTCAAACTAGTTCAATGAACCAATACTGTCTGTTATACCTAAATTAGAAATTCATAGGAATATAATTAATTATTAAATAAATATGCAGAATAGTTATATATTAATAAACTTATATTATAATCTAGCAGTTAAGAAAATATGCTTTACCTGTTTAAAAAAATTTAAAATTTTGAAAATATATTCAAAGAAAAAGCAATCTACCCTTTGAATTCTAGATCACTTTATTGTTTACAAATAAGATTACAATTTTTTCATAGAAAAAAAATCAAATAAATTTTACAAGAAAAATTTCAAAATTCATTAAAAGCTAACATTTCATTTTTAAAAGTAAGCAATTTTTTTCAGAGCAATGAAATGAAATTCTATTTCTACACATGAACAACATTTATTTTTTAAAAAAGAAGCCTTACCTATTTTTCTACACAAGATCACATGCTGTTCTTTAAAGGGATAACAAATACCTCATTTTGGTTTAACAAAGAACTACAATATGAAAATTTAGAGGTAGCAATACATGAATAGCACAAAAAATTAGTGGTCAGGAATATTTTAATATACTTAATACAAAGGACTTTGTACAGGTATAAACTGCCAATAAATATAAATTTTCGTATAAAAAAGATATTTCATTATAAAATACAATTATAGAAGTTTAGACAAGGGAAAGTAATTCATATACACTAACCAAAAAATGTTGAACGGGAGTCATTTTATAAACAGTCATTTACTCTGTCATTCCTTTCAAGTTACAAATCTAGTGAAATTAAAACTAGAATTACACTAAGACTACTGGTTTTACCTTAGTAACAGGTTAGTAATGCTGTTTATTAATATGAAAAACTGGAACATTCTTATCAGTTCATTTATGCTTCATGAAATTAAATTTTAGATACAGTTAAGAGAACTTAATAATTTCCAGGGATATAAGAATATAACCAGATAGGTTTTGAAAAAAGAAAACCTTCAAATATTCCATATTTGTTATACTGATTCACATTTTATTTGCCCAATATTACTCTTACCACACTTAAGCAATTTGACTGGAAATTTATACCTCACCAATAATAATAAAATAATAATTATATATAAACAATATTTAAAATGGCACATTTTCACTTAATAAATGGATTTAATTAGTTTATTTTTTTATTCATATTGCTCAGTCATGGAACATTAAAATTTGAATCTTTTCATCCTAAATTAGCATAAAATGTCTCAAGGAAGGAAGGAAGGAATAAAGGTGTCTTCTCCGGTGTACGCTCCAGAAACACGGTTCTTAATTTTCGCTGGGTTAAACAGAAACTAGGATCATGAGCATCACAAAAAGATGTCTCAAAATACACCAAGTGCAATTTATTAAACAAGTCACCATGATTAATTCCCCACCAAAAAAAGCTTTATTAATTTGAAACTGGTGCAAATATTAATGGTGGTTTTATGGTTGGATGAAAATGCCACACTATAAATATATTCATTTCAGTTTATTTCTATTTCATAAAATAAAATTTTAGAAACAGTTAAGAGAACTTAATTTTCATGGATATAAGGATACAATCAAATAGGTTTCGATATAAAAAAATCTTTAAATATTTCATATCTGTTGCAATGATTCACATGTTATTTCTCAAAATTAGTCTTACATTGGCAAATTGATTACAAATTTATATCTCGTTAAAAAAAGTCCCAATAATCATACATTAACAGTATTTTAAATGACAAATTTTCACTTCAGAAATGGATTTAATTAGTTTATTTTTTTAATTCGTATGCACAGACATGACAACTAATAAAATTTGAGTTGTTTCACCCAAAGTTGGCATAAAATGTCTTAAATTACACCTTGTTCATTTTATCAAACAAGTCACCATGACTAATTGTCCAAAACAAAAATAAGAACAAAAAAAGTACATTAATTTTTTTTAAAAAAAATGCATGAATATTAATAGTGATTTTATAGCTGGATGAAAATGTTACTTTAAGAAAATTACTGAAATTATCTTATTATTAACTTATAGCAAAAAAGAATAATAAAAACATAAATTTATAGTCACACATTTTAGAAAATTTTAGGCCATTTGAAAGAGAAATCCAGTTGTCAGACTAAGATTTTTAATAACAGCTTTACCTTAAGAATGTAATTTGTGCAACATCTGTATAAGAGCATCTAAATCATAGAAAGGAATACAGCTTATGCTCCAGAAACTTGGTTCTTAACTTTTGCCGCAAATCATTGAAATCGCAAAATCATAGAATTGCTGCTAAATCATAAATTTGCCACTAAATTATAGAATGAATGTGATGCACTAAATTTTAAAAATAAATGAGATCACAAATATGAATATACTGAGCACATCTAATTAGACATTTCTGGAGGTAAGATCCAATCAAATAAGCTTTCACTAATTAATAAATATTTTTTAATTGAATTATCTAAAAACAAAGATGGAATACAGTCATTTAGAAAATAATAAAGAGTATTGTTAAAGAAATCATGTCAAGATATATTGTATGTCTAAATTGAAGAGTTATTGAATTGATAAATTATTTGAAGTCAAAACTTAACATCTAAACACAAATAATATACAAATATTTTATAAATAATCAAATTTTAAACCTAATTTATTAATTTAAAAATAAAGAATATGACAACTAATTTATCCAAATATGCTAAATTTTATCACATTAATATACTAAAAGATATTGCCAAGACACTTTATTTAATAAATATAAAAATGTGACTAATAAATCAGAACAAAAAAAAAGGAAAATTATTATTATGGAAGTTACATAAAACAAAACACTTACGTAATATTGCCAGAAATGAGATTCTGTCTTATGATGCTTAACTGTATCAAAATTACTAAAAAAATCAAATATTGCAAAACATTTCATAACTAACATAACAATTTTAAATTACTAACTTGCCTTTTCTTATCAAAAAACTTAATTCTCATTCAAAACACTTAAATTACTCCCGTCACCAGTTTTGAGTATCAAATCGTGTGCATTCGTTAAGTTTACTTCACTTGAGCTTTGTTCCTGTTTGTACTTAATATGATTGTGATGCAATCAGTTACCTTTTAACTGGGTGGATGTGACTGCCCTTGAAGATTTACATGCTTAGATTGATTAACTGAAGACTGACGGCCAACTGCATTTCGTGATCTTTGCATTTTCCTGTCTTTCCACCGAGGAACATTCCCTTTCTTCTCTTCCCTCTCAGCATTAACATTTTCATCTTTATCTTCTGAAGATATATGACACTGACCCATAGCTTTTATAGGAGGTTCAACACTAGCCGGAGGTATAATACTGCCAGGAGAAAGACCAAGATTTTTTACTACTTCTTCATGAGGTACAAAACCAAGCCCAGACTCAATGGCTAAGCTAGTTTTTAAATCTTTGTCACTGTGCCTAGAGTTTCTACGGCCATTGCTAGATGACTTTGCTTGGACGTTTTGAGCACTTCTCCTCTTAGTTGCTTGTATTTCAGATGGTGTTATTACGAGTTTTTTAACCAATGAATTTTCACCACATTCACTAACGGCTTGCATTGCACTAGCAGGTGTTATTACAAGTTTTTGCACAATAGGATTTTCAGCTTCTTCACTAGAAGCTTGAGTATCTGTTGCAGGTGCTATTATAATATTGCCAGTAAGAGTATTTTTAGAACTTGTCATTTGCAAGTCATTCATTGCAACCTTCCCTAAATGAGGCTGTGTAAGCTTGGGAAGTTCATGAGCACCATAAGGGAAACAACTTATAGATATAATTCTATTTAAAGTGACATCATCATATGCCACTAAAGAGACTTTTGTAAAGATGGCAAAACCTCCTTCTTCTTCAAATTTCTTTTGTAAATTGGCTTTAAAACATTCGCTCCACACTCGGGGCATATCGCCAATGTGATTTCTGTTTCCTTTTGAATCTAAAAAAAGAACTAAATCCGCAAATATTGCGCAGCTGTACAGCATTTTTTTCAGATTTTTATGAGGACCTGTAATAGTCGGATCTGATAGAGATGTCAGAGCTGAGAGAAATTCCGAAACATGCTCAATCTTTTCGAATTTGTTTATAGAATATCTGCTTTCAAACATTCGTTTCCAGTTATCTCTATACATAAGCTGAAGATGTATAACTCCTCGTGATATTCCATTGATAAAATTGCAAGAGCAATAGGTATTCTTTGGGCAGTCCGTCTTTGGAATATATTCTGGCGAAAGTTTAAATCTTGTCCATGACTGTACAAACATATCATAAGCAAATCTCTCAGTACCTACATTCCACGCAGGTGCCATATTTTTATTTTCGATAAAACTAACAACAGCTCAAGCAAGTAAAAGTTGGGAAACTGCGCATGCTCATAAGCTGATATTTATCCAGAAAATAACCAGATGCCAAACTTCATCTATAATTTGACAAACGATGCATTATTTTAAAATTATGATTTATTGACTGATACTCCACATACATTTAAATCAAAGCCCACTTCCATAAAGACATAATTCTTTTTATAGAAATATCCATTTAAGTCTTAATTGATTTTAATTGGCTTATTTTGAATGAAATTACATTTAAATGTTTCGTAAATAATAGAATTTTTTAAAAAATGCAGGGCATGGTAGTTTCATTTTGAATCTCTTCTGGATTGTCAATATTACTCTTCTTTGCACTATTAAAGTTAAAAGAATAGATTAAAATTATCATATTGAAAATAGCTGCTCATATAACTTTATGACCAGTGATAAATTGCAGTGCTTTTGAAAAATAAGAATTTTAAAAAAATAAGATGATATTTTAGCATTTCTGCTTTCATTCACTAAATACTTTATTGAGATTTTGATTGGATAAAAATCAACTGTTCTCAAACTATTTTCATGCAAATAATTTTAAAATGCATTCTAGAAATGCAGGACTTTCGCTTTTATAGTAAGGTTAATTATTAACAAAATTGATATTGGCAACACGATAACTGTACCGAGCGAAAAGCAAAATAAAAATGTGTAAAGCGCCAGACAGGTGTTGTTGATTGGGGAAAGTTTGTTGTCTATACTAATTTGTTCAGCATATCCAGGTGTGTATATGTTTTTTTTTTTTTAAATTTTGTTCCTGAAACGAGGTGTTTTTTCCTATACTTTTCCGCTTATAGAAAGTGTACAGCCTGCTAAGGAGCCCAGTGTCCCAAGAAAAAAAAATTAAGACGGGTACATTAACTTGACTTTATGTATTCTTCATCAAAAATTTGCACCGTCGGATGTTTTTCAATTTGTTGTTGTTTCGGCGTCAATTTTATTCCTTTTTCAGCATTTACAGAAAAAAAATGTATTTTCAAATATTATTCTGCTAGATGAAAAAGCCTTCTATGGATTCAAGTTTTTCGGCAGTTCTTGATTAATGGTTTTTATATAGGGGATTTTTAAGAGGAAAGTCAATTTCTTTTTGTCTAAAAGCGCACGAAAGTAAATAAAGATTTTTACTTCATCGAAAAAATTTTCGTGCAAAGTAAATTTTGAATATAAATCAAAACTGAACAAGTTTTAGATTCTCCCGCTATTGTTGATATTCATTTTAGTTCCATTTTATTCAATTTACTATTATGCTACTATGAATTAAAATGAACCTAAAATTTTTCATGCAAATTTCATGTTTCTTTAATAACTTTTAAAATTAATTATGTTGGCCTTGAATTTAATGATAAATTTTATTGAAAAATTGCATCAACGGTCATGGTCACTCCGAATCTTCTATTTTGTTACTGCTCTAAAATTCAATTTTGAGTACAGTAAAGTGATGTTAAATGTTTGAAGAAGTTGAGTTTTAAATTTTGTCTGTTGAATTGAACATTTTGTCATCACTTTTAGGAAATTTTTTTTAATATTTTGACAAGTTAAATACAAGTAGAAATCTAATATAAAATGCTTTTAAAATTTATTAAAGAATATTGAAGGTTTGTCGTCAACTCTGTATACAAGATATGTCTATAATCGTGTAAATTTTTTGTGTGTATTTATTGAATTAATTCACAAAGAAAATTTTCTTTTTTTTGCTATTAAGTAGATTTATGTTTTTTTAATTAGAGATAAAGATTGGTTATTAGAATGCTGATGTATTTAGATGTGTGATACATTTAATATAAGATGAATTTTTTTTAATGATTGCTTTTATTCTTTTACTTTTATCAAAATTTCTTTGGGGAAAAAATTGTAAGAATTATTCTATAATTTATCTTGCTTTTTTTTTAATTCTAATATTTATGATTAGCATCATTGTTACATATGATTTTTATAAGATTTTTTAAAAATATTTTTAAAGTAATTTCTGATAGAATTGTTTTTGTTATTTAAAAATCCATTTATGAATACTGAAATTATTTGCTGTTTTACTATTATAAAGTATATGGGAAATAAACATTCAATTAGTTTGGCACTTGTCCTCTTACAGAATTTACTGTTTGTTCTATTTAATTTTTTATTGCTGTAGTTAATTGAACCTACATTTTATAGCTATATATATAAAGTTTTACTTTCAAGTTTATGTAATTCTTAGACTATGTGGTGAATTACTCTGTAAATAGTTTGATGTTTTAACTGTAATTTTAAGTAAATTCTGGTACCATTAGATACATTTAAAAAAATATATTCAATCATTAGTACATTCTAGTTTTTGTTATTACCATCGTTGAAATAATAATTTCTGCAAATCAGTTTGAATTAGTGTATAAAGTTACGATAGCATTCTAATATCATTTTTAAAAAAAATTAGTACTTCTTCTAATAATTGGTGTATAATTTTTTTTGTCTAGTTTTAGTTGACAAATGACATTTTTTTAAAACAATTATAAGATGGTAAATTACTATTATTTTTTTGTAATCCAGCTATTTTTAAATTTCAGTCTGCTTTTTTTACAGTTTTTAATTTGGCCTTAGCATCATTTTTTGAATTAATGCACTTTTTAACTTTGTTCAATCCTGATTTTATTTTTTGATATTTGTTCAATTTCTAATTTCATTTTATTAGATTCATCATGTCGCAGATCAATATCAATGAACCTAGATGGGACCAAAACACTTATTGGGGTCGAGCAAAACATTTCTTCACAACTACCAATCCTTTGAATTTATTTTGTAGTAGTTCTGAACTAGAAAAAGCAAAGGACATAGTAACACAATGCAGGTTTGAAAATTTATTTTATTTTTGTTTAGATTTTGTTTATTTTGCTGATTTTTTTCTAAAAAACCACAAATGCTTGTTTAAAATTAACTTGGTATTTGTTGGAAAAAAATTATATATATATTGACTATCAAAGCTCTTTTCTCAGTTTATAAATGCAATATCATGAATTGTTCTTTTCTCTATTTATAAATACCTTTCCTGCAATGTCATGAATTGTTCTTTTCTCAATTTACAAATATCTTTTCTGTTCTGTCATAAATCCATTTTCCCTCTGTCTAATTAAACAATTATATTAAGTCTGATTTATAATTGCTAGAATAATGATTTGAAAAGCATTTTTGTCTTTAGAGTTATTTTGAAAAATGAGTAATTTTTCATTACTCCTTAAAATGTTTATATTAATCTTATTATATAGTGTTATATTTTTGGTTAAAATGGTCATTAGTGTGCCCCCGAGTTTGTCGCCAATATGGCAACCCAATACAAAGCTCTTGTAGTAACCCTAATGATGTTTTGTTTACTTTTTCCTACAATGGTTGAATTGTACATAAGCTTCAAATCTTTTCTGAAAAATGTTAAATAATAAAATAATATCAATTAAATATTTTTTTATCTGTATTATAATTAAGATTTTTTGTATAATTAATAAGAAGATTCAATTATATTTTTAATGCGAATTTAAAATATTTATTCCTTTACCGTTTTAAATGTCAGTATACGATTAAAGAAAATCGTCTGTTTTACTTCTTTACGAAGTCGCCTGGTTTTTTTCTTTAAAAACCGTCTGCAATAGAATTATTCGCATTTCTTGTCATTCTTTCACAGCTCTATCGTTTGTTTTCTTCGCTAGTTATTATGTCGGCAATTATTCAAGAGTGGATGGCAGGTAAATGGGATGGAAAAAAACATTTCGATCTTGAGAAATGGATGAAAGGTGATTGGATTAAATATTTCAAGTTTGTACATTACGTCTTTAAAATTTCC
The DNA here is from genome assembly GCA_026289955.1 of Argiope argentata. Taxonomy (NCBI): domain Eukaryota; kingdom Metazoa; phylum Arthropoda; class Arachnida; order Araneae; family Araneidae; genus Argiope; species Argiope argentata. The sequence continues at coordinate 12,595,926 of JAOUZG010016587.1, read as the reverse complement.
TATTAAATCCATTCTTTTTTCATCTTTGTCTTTCTCAATTGTTTATTATTTACTGTTCATGTTATCCACACATTCCTTATGTTCTATGTGCTAGCGAAGCTACTAGTTTCCCGCTCCCGAACAAAGCGAAGCCGTAGGATGTTTTTTTAAGTTAAAAAATTCTGCCCGGTGCCTTCAACAGATCCAGGAGGCATCTGTTGAAGGCACTGGGCCTGAAAAAAAATTAATTAAAAGATAATGCTTATCGATTTAAAAAAATCATCATTATATTGCAAAAAGTCGTAACCGTCACTAACCCATAAAAGTGTTTGTTTACAGCGTCTGCCATCTTTATTGGCGACTTGGCATCCTTGGCGCGGCAAGGGGCACACTATAAGTAACCTTTACCATATTTTTCATATGATGTATTTATTAGAATTATTTATACTTTTGTTCTCATTTGATGTATGACTTTAATATTTTAATTATTTTATTATTTGAAATTAATTTTATTTAATTATTTATGATAATAATTACATCATAATATATTTCTATTACAATGCAATTTTGTAATTTTAATATTTCTGTTGCCTCATATTTTAAGAATAACTGTTGATTTGTTTTATCTTGGAGAAATTTCTCTTTTAAAATAAATTTTATTTCCCATTAATATTGGAATGAAATGAATGTTTGTTAATTAAGAATGGATATTAAAAGAAAGAAATCATTCCAAGCTATGTATCTGAGGTTCTAAATTCTGTATTTAAAATTTACAATTATTTAATAAAATATACTGTTTTCTTTTAAAATATTTAATTAAAAAAATATTTCTAGGAAAGGAGAGAAGGTAAACCTTAGTGAAGATGAGATCTGGCGTGCTAAGCATTTGTATGATTCTGCTTTTCATCCAGACACTGGAGAGAAAATGATATTGATTGGACGCATGTCTGCTCAAGTTCCCATGAATATGACTATAACTGGTTGTATGCTAGCATTTTATAAGTAAGTCTTTATATTTAGCGAAATACTAAATAAAAGTGTTTAAGCTTGTAGTTCTCGGTATCAAATCTACAGTCACTCCTTAAATATAGAGTGCCATGAAAAATTCTTGTATTTGAAAGTATTTTTAAGCATTTTAAAAATGCTTAATTTTGAAAAAAAGATTCATAAAGAGTGTTTAATTTACTCGAGAAATGCATAGACAACTTTGTCTACCCACATGCTAAATATGATCATTTAAAAGCAGTCATAAAGCCTTGTTTATCAGACAAAGCAAAAACGAAAATCAAGAAAGGAGAAGAATTTTGAAGAAAATTCCAGGTAAGAAAAAAAGAGCTAGGAGTTTAAAACATTAAGATAGCACTCAATCAGCCTCCTTCCCCTCACTTTTTCTTTCTTCAACTATGTGCTTTGCCATTAATTAAAATACTGGAGTGATTATCCAGATGGAGCAATAGAAAATATTACTTTGCCATTCTATTTTGAGCTCAAAAAATTTTCTTGAATATTTCTTAAGCACCAATTTTTTTTAAAGTTGATGATGAAGAACTATCCCAGTAAGTGCATGTTTAACCTTTTGTTTTTGTTAAAGAAAAGTATAGTCCACCTCACAATTGTTGGTGTTTGTCTTTGAGCAAGTAAAATGCTTTCTTACTTAAATAACAGAAAACTGTTTTAAATATTGTTAAATGAAAAATTATAAGGAAGAAGAAAGATAACAAACACCAATGTATGCTTAAGTAAGAGGTATTAACAATATCATAAAGAATTAAATTGAAATCATTCAGTTTAGGCAATCTATTTATAAGAGACCTCAAATCCAAGTTGCACCGAAAATCAGAATGACAACAGACTAGTTCACCCCACGATTGTTAGTGTTCTTCTTCGGGCAAGTCCACTTTAAAACCGGTTGGAAATAAGAAGGGTTGCTATAATCATGCTTTGGGAAAGAAGTTTTCTTCAGGAAGCGTCATTGTTAGTTTACTACTTTGTTAGTGCTTGCGTTTGTAGTTGCTTTCCCAATTTCTTTATTTACATCCATCTAAACATCATTGCTACTATAATGCTTGAAAATCATATCATTTTAAAAAAAAAAACCAACGAAAGGGGAATACTTAATTGTTCCTAAAACCAATTAAGTATTCCCCTTTCTCAACCAATCAAAAGAGCTGCAGCAGCAATCATCAACCACCACCTACATATCTATCGGAACTTCGAAGAAAATTGCTTGATGAATGGTGTAATGTTTCCCCAAGATCAGATCGATAATTTGACACCCAGCATGCCTAGGCATTGTACAAACTGTATTGCATCATCTTGGAAACATACTATGTATTAACCATCACACCAAACATGTAATATGGATTATTATTATTATTATTATTATTGTAATTTTCTTCAGGGAGCAAAAAAATTGAATTTTTTTTTAATGATACCAAACATTACTTTTGCTCTTTACCTTTTGTATGATAAATAGGTTTTACAAAGAAGTCGCATTTGTTTTGCTTCTGACTCTTTCTTTTCGTAATATAATTATCCTTTATTTATGGACATGAGTGTATGTTCAATTCATAACTCCTGCATTAATGTTAGTTTTTGATATTAGTATTAGTGTTAAATGTTTTGAATACTTTTTGCAATAAAATTGAACATTCATCAACTTTGTGGAGTTTTTTTTTCTGCATGATTTATATCCTGATTTTTCGAGAATACATGACTTTCTGTATTTTCTTACAACACCTGAATAATTTTGAGGCCTTAGTATTACATATAGTTAATATTCTTATTATATATATGTTGATAGAATTAAGGCAAAAAATTTCTTTGAAAAGGAATTGATTTGCTTTGAAAGCCAATGCGTAGTAACATGAAAATTCACCTGCCTAATATGAAACATTGAAATAATGTTGAAATTTATTATGTAAGGAAATAAAGATTTTTTTTTTAACTTTTGATCTTTGAATCTGAATGTGTCAATTTTAGTATGTGGTCGTAACATTAAATTTCGAAGATTTATAACAATTCTGAATTAATTTCTATTCCCAGAAATTCGAAAAATTGTAGGTGTAGAGAAAAAAAATATATATATATTTGGAATTGAGCAAAAACTGCAATAATTGAATTGCTATAAATTTCTCACCAACTGCTTGTAATGTGTTCTTCAAACTTGAGTTAATTTAGCAGTTCTTTAATGATTTTGTTAAGTAGATTAAAGACTCGGAGATTGGATATATTTTAATATTCAAAACAATTCATAAGTGAATAAGTTTTAATTTATTTACCAAAAAACCAAAATATATTTTAACTATAGGCAATATTTTGACATAATTTTTAAAAGATAAAGAGAAAAAACAAATTACAAATTAATCTGATTTAATTAGCTAAATGTTACCGTCAATTAAATGCTTGAAAAATTTTTAAAAACCGGAAATATCCAAATAATTTTTACAATCTCTAGGTTATAGTATTGAAATTTTTTTAATGACATGACAATAATTAACAAGTAAACATTTCCTAAACATTATTCAATATTCTTTTCTAATTTCAGAATTAACATTTTATTGTATTTGTAATTTGCATTGAATCAGTGCAGCTTATTTGTATTATTATCTAGCTGACGTTTAGTAATGAAAAATGTATCCAATTTTTCTTATTTTGATGCATTAGTTTAAACCTATACCAACACAAAATTTGTATAGTTTAAATAGAAACGGCATTTATGTACCAAACATTTGAGAAGTAACAACCTTTTATTTTTGATTAAATTATTTCAATAAATTTGCAGCATACATTTCGTAAAAAAAGAAAAATGAGTTACTTTTAGGAAGGAAGTACTCTAGTATTTTACAGACTTTTTTTTTTTAACAAGGTAATCACATTTATCCAAATGTCATTGATATACAGAATAAAATATTGCATTCGAATTCTCTTTAAATAGTGCAAATTTGAAAACAAAAAAAGGAGTTATGCCACCTCTACATACCCCTTTTCTTTTTAAGTCCCTAGGGATCTGTATGAAGTCAAACTATATATGCAAATACCAACTACCTTGATTCATAATAGTAATGGTGATTAATTTAATCATATGATAATCAATCAAATTAAATTATATGATAAATGATTGATTCTGCCATATAACTGTAATATTATTTCATTTGACACAACTTTCTATTTTCTTAAATATTGTATCCAACAAGCTGAGAAAAAAAAATTGCTGAATGCTAGAGACAAAATCCCCCGCTAATAAACCAACTTTGGAAACCTTGATTTGCTGCTTCACTTTCTTGCCCTCTCCATTTCCTGTTAATTCGCTATTTTCGACTCTACTGTTGAGCGCCAACATTAGTGAGGTGGACTATTCATAGATTTGTCCAATCAATGAAAAATAATAAGAATATAGTAAGGTAAATTGGTGTTCTAAAGAGATATATCAAACATAATAAAAACACTTGCAGTGAAGCCTTTTTAGTACATTACACATTCGATCATCATTCTTTTTCATATGTTGTTTTGGAACAAATTATTAGACAAATTTTAATGTTCTGTACTGAATGTAATTTACTGTTGTGGGAAATTATATAAATTGATGTCTTAAAATCTAATATGAGATTTTAATTGTAAGATTAACCATGAGATTAAGGCCATAAGTTATTAATATTCATGTTTACTTTCTTGGTGTACTTTTTTAAATTCTATCATCCACTTCAAAATTATTTGTTAGATCAGTCTAGCTAAAATGTTATTTTTGCCTTAAAAAATAACTACTAGTTCTGTACTTAACATTATCCTTATTCTTTAGGATTTAGATAGTGTCATTTTGTAACGAGTTTTCCTTTTCCTTTTTATAACTCATAGAATCCGCCCTTCACAGTGGAATCTCTCTTTACATATAAAAGTTAGTCTTAATTGCCAAACCAATGCATAAACCATTGAAGTTAGGAGCATGAAATTTTTGAAGTTAACTTCTTGGGTATGAAGGAACCACTAAAAGTAGATGTTTCAAAATTTTAGTTAAAAATTTAATTTTAAAAATTAAAAACAAAATTTAAATCTTTTGTCACCATACCATCAAAGCATTATTGCATGGAAATTTTTATAAATTTTAATGATTAAAATAATAAGTTTTTAATTACGCCAATTTTGTTTGAATTAAAGCATTTATTTCTTTTAGTAATTTTTGGAAAATTAGTTTTTCTTTCAATTTGTACGAATCATTTTTATTACAGTGAAATTCAAAATAATATCATTGCTTCTTTGAATTGTTGAGTCACTTTATTATACCGCTGTTATTTTTTAGATAAAAAAAATAAATAAATAAAAATGCCTTCTTTTATTTAAACTTAAAAGCTTTAAGTTAGAATTTTAATTTGATGAATTTTGTGAATTTTTGGAACAATTCGATGTATTGTCTCCCATTAGCTTAAAAGAAACTTTTTTTCTTTAAAAAGAGCTTGAACTAGCATTTTTTAAAATTTTCATTTTGCTTGTAACTACAGAGTTGTCTTTTTTTAAAATTTTATTTCATGAATTTGTCTCCGTTACTTATTGAAACTAGTAGATGCTAAAGCATTATAATTTCTTCACAAAATGATTCCATTTTTCTGTGATTTTTTAAAGCGGAAGTAATTTTTGTTTTTAAGTTAAAAAGCAAACTTTTATCACATTTCTGGAATGTTAAACATGGGAAAAAAATCAAAGCCTGCACTAACCTTTAGAAGTAATTATACTTTTTTTTTAATAGCTTGACCATTTTTGAACTATTCTATTTTTTGGTATTATGGCTGACATTCTGGAATGTTTATTTCTTAGCTTTATAAGTTTACAAATAAAATTTTCGAAACATAGGGAAATAGCATAGGAGAGAATTTACACTTTCAATTCCAGCTATTTTGAATTTTATTTGTTGTTGCATGCATGAAAATCAAAATGTTTCGTCACGGCTGTGCTTCTACATGTGTGTTAACATTTTCAGGAATGATGCATCGGTCTCTATAAATTAGTAGTTTATTAACTTTTAAAAATATTTAAAAAGATCACAGATCTGTAATGCTAATCTTATAAAAGTTCATTTAATTTTTTGGTATTGATATGTTTTTTCTACTTTTATGACAAATTTTTGTTTTTGTAAAAAAAAACAAAAAATGTTTTACAGTAAAAGATGATGTGCAAATACAGAAATAAATAATAAAAATTTAAGACTTACTTAATTTTTTTAAAATCCTTGCATTATAATTTTTTTTAAAAAAAGTCATATGCTTAGAAAATATGCGCTTACATATGCATACAGCTGTTAAGGTGTGTAAAAAGTGATTGAAGTTACATAATATTTGTAGCCAATTCTTACTAAGCATTTGAATTCCCTTAATTTAAACATATTTTTCCAAAAAAGTATGTTGTATTGTACTTTTGATTTCAGTCATTGGTAAAAAAAGTAGCCACAACAACCCATGTCTACTGTAAAGAATATTTTATCCTATCAGTTACTCCCTCTCATGTCCAGCAAAAGTTAACTAAACTAATTTCTTATACTTGCAAATCTTTTTCTGTCCATCAGGAAAATATCTTATTGCCCATCTTTATATGACTTAAAAATGTTTGCTTGTATTGGTACTCTATTAGACTTAGATCTATCGAACTTCATATGTATATATTTTGGAATGTGGGAATGTATGCCACAAAACGATTTTATTGAATTTTTAATTGGTGTTTTAATTAAGTAAAAATTTGCCTTTTTTTCTGTATTATCTTCTAAATATATTACAATATAAAAATGTTGTTTGAAATATCTTAAAATTTTAAAATATATATCTACTCAATATTATTATTATTATTTTGCCATACAATTAAAAAAAATATTTAATCTAATTTTAAAAAATATTTTAAGCATCTTTTATAACAAGAATATAAAGTTTCACAAGAATTCTGAACAAATTTTGGAAGTATGAGGAATGAAAAAAAAAAAAAAAAAATCTGAAGGGACACCTTAGTTGTTGATAAAGGTCACTTTAAAAGTTGCATTTATTATTTTTTATTTGTTTTATAGTCTGAATTAAATAATGAAACATATATAAAAAAAGCGAAATTAAACTTCTCTCCTTTACACAAATAGTTTTTGGCAAAGCGGATTTCAAAAAAGCAAGCAATATATTTAGAAAATTTTGTAAATTATTCAAATTTATTAATATCTATAATTATATCATTTGTTATATGCAATTAACATGAAGAAAAATGCATTTATTTTAAAATGAAAACAATTAAACTGAAATCAGCACTGAAAGGAAAACTTTTTCTGTTTCATTTTAGGGATTTATTTTCTTTGTTATTCCTCTCAGTGAATCCTTATATAAAAATAAAATGTCTTCAAAGAGAGTGGAAGCAAATAAGTTTTGGAACAATAATATATCGTGCCATGCTCTATATTAAAAGACTGAAGGTTTAATAAGTCTTTTCCACAGAATTCTCAACTATTTAGTACTTAAATGAATGCAATTTCTAAAAATAAATAATCTTTCTCTGTAAAGCTATATGGTGATAGTTGATTCTGTATCCTAAAAGAAATTTGAAGTCAAGAGAATGTGTGCATGAAAGTTTTTCTTTTTTTCTAGCTTTTTTTAGTTGCATCTTTTAAAAGATAGAATAATGAAAAAACTATTTAAAAATTACTTATTAAATAAATAATGTTTACATAAATCTATTAAATAGAAATTAATTTTATATTTCTCACTTATTTAGAGCCTGAAGTTAAGAAAATTAAATTTTTAGAGAATTTTATGTATTCACATAAACTTTTTAGTAGTGGTTTTTTGCATTGGATCTATATTTTTCTAAGCATGATTACTTGTTTGTAGGATATTTGCTAATTACATTTCAACAATCTTTAATGACTCCCCATTTGTGAATTATGTAAATATTTTTATTTCAATTTATTTTTGTGCAATATTTTAGAGCTTTTTACCTATATGCCAAAGATATGTATTCATTGTGGACTTTCAAAAACAAATACACTGAATAATTCAAGGCTTCCAAATATGACAGTGGGGCATCATGAACATTTTGCTTTTATGTTACTTTATTCATTTGTTACTCATCTTAAAAGTTATCTAATATAAATTAATGCAATAAAATTCCTTTTTTACTTTTTTGTATTCAAACCTAAGAATAAAATAATTTTGATATGGTGTTTGTTTGTATACACGCTAACACAAAAAGCTTTCAGCTGTAATTTTTTAACACCAAATTTGCAGATTTGTTTCAAATTATGGAAAAAAAATATGTTCCTATGATTGTGTGTGTGTGTGTGTGTGCGCGCGCGTGCGTGTGTGTATGTGTGTTTATCCTTGTACATGTGAATATGATAACTTCGAAATGCATAGTGTGACATTGGTAAAACCCAGTAAAAGTTTTAATATCTAAAGTATGCATCCATAAGAGAATTTTGAATGAATCGGTCTTCAAATTAACCAACTGGTTATTATGTTCCCTTGCGCTTAAACACTGTAACAGATAGACTCAAAACAACTTAGATCAATGAAAGCTGGGTAAGTAATCGCGTTTCTAAAATTGTAACTCTATTAAAAAATTTTAACTGCTCCTGGGAATATCTATGTACTCTTTGCTTTCAGCATTGGAGCAGAGTTTATAGTTTTTATGCCAGAAGGAGGGGTGATAGTATCTTTTCTGAAGACAATGCAATGAAATATTTGAGACATTTTTAATAGGTTTCACATTTATTGCAGAGTGTACTAAACAATTTTTTTTCATATATATCGGAGTAATAACCCACTTATGACTTGTTTCATTTGATATTCATAGATTAACAAAACTGTGATTGTATTTTTTCCCAAGTTTTGAAAGAAAATATCTTATTTAAAATTATTTTTTGGTAAATTGCTAATGCCAGGGTAATTTTTCCAATAGTGCACAACTGATAAGAGAGTGCAGGTATAAGAGGGAATAAATTATTGCAGGTTCTCACATTTCACAAAAGAAAAAATACTCGCAAAGATATATGCTTTTTAAGCATGACTGCCAGTAACTTATAAAAAGAAATCCTTGAAATATATATGAAAAAATCTCCAGTAAATTTTGCATCGGTAAGAAATGATGTTTTCGCTAATAATAAGTAGATATGAAGAAAAGAAGCTTGTCTAGCAAAATGAGAAAAATGGAAAATTTGATCAAATCTCTAAAATAAATGATCAATTCACCTATGTTAGATAGCCACAGGTTTGTTAAAATAACAAATCTGTGGTGTGATTTCCCTAAAGAAAGTAAAGAATTTGTTCAAATCCTTTAACAGTTTTAGTGAAAAGATGAAATACACAAGAAAGGACACGCACATCACTGTTCCGCTTGTTAACACTCCCGTTACTTCTGCTCTCCGTGCCGATAAGCGCCGTGCTTCTGTCATGGCACACTTACTAGCACTGAAATATTACATGCGAAAGGTTGTGCACGTTTTTATTATTGCTTTTTATATTTCGAGTTTCCTCAAGTACCTACCGTAGAAAAATAAGTTCAAATATAGGGGGGAGGGAGAAACTGACCGAATTCTTCTCTGAAGAACAGTTTAATGAAATTATCAGGACCATTTACCTAGTAAGGAATCACATCTCATCTGTATTGTCTTCGTTAATATGCCAGCGGTGTTAATGTTCTCTTACTTCAAATATTACAATCATTTGATTTTAAATCAAATTTTTATCAAATGAAATTGGAGCTGATTAATTCTTAACGCTTTAAAAAGAATTCGTCGTGCATAAAAGTGTCAAATATGTAATTATTGCTTTTGACTTTTTTTTTTTGTTTTCTGTTTATTTTAGGACAACACCTCAAGTTGTCTTTTGGCAATGGATAAATCAGTCTTTTAATGCTGTAGTGAATTATACAAATCGCAGTGGAGATTCACCTATACCAGTCAAGTAAGAATTGGATTTCATTAGCCATTTTAACAAATTTGGTCATAGTACAGTTACGAAACTTATTAGCATCTGTAATAATCACAATTATAAAACTTATAATTTTGTAATAAGCAGTTTTTAAAAAAACATATTTTAATTCTCTTGTTAGTGGTGTGGTGAAATGCGATGAATATTCTCTTTTCCAGAAGCCTTACTAAACTTTATTATTAAATAAAGCTATTTCAAAGCATGACAACTTATATTTTTGTTTTGATATATTGGATATTAAACAGGTTTAGAAATTTTTCAAGAAATCAATGATAGAAAGCAGCTACTGAAGACTTGTTTCCTTAGAGTGGTTTTGTTTAAGTATAACTATTATTTCCTACAATATAAAACTATTTCACCAATGGTAAAGTTGCGTAGAGTATTGCGTGATTGTTCTGTCTCAAATCTTGTAATTTTTTCAAAATTTAAATTCCCTTGTCTGCTGTAGTTAATAATCTGCCCATTAATAACTGTTTTTTTTAAATTAAATCTTAAATTTCGCATACAATTTTTCAAGCTTTTGTTTTTTTGTTTTTCTAATAAAATTATGTAAAGTTTTTATTTAGGAGCAATTGTTCTCTTCATTTTTTTAATCAACATTTTCCCATATGTTTATATTCCATATGTTATGGTTGTGTATTTTTTTTATTCCCTCCCTACTGAGTATTCTCAGTCAAATATAAATTTCAAAAGCTCTATAGTTGTATTTTTAAAATTTCCCTTTCATGTTTGGGGCTTTTAATATTAAGGTCTTATGGCTCAATTGAGTGAGTATGTAATTTGTGTATCTGGATGTTCTAGATTGATTATAGTTAAGATTTTCTCTCGGCATTCTTTTATATATTATGCATAATTGATGACCATCCATGTTCTGTTATCTGTTGACATTGTTTTGGAGAGATTTGAACAATCTGAAAAGTCAGTTTTGCTTGGGTTTTCTATGTATTGCATTCGTGGCAGGCTATTGTAGGGCTTTAAATTGAGCTTTTGATTTGCATCGCATTAGTACTGATGCTTGATAGTTTACTCTGTTTTGTGTCAATAAATGTAGTTTGAATAGCTTTTTTTTGTTTTTAAAATCTTAGAGGTCTTTGCATTTCTTAATAAACTAGTTTGCTTTTCAGCTAAGAAACTATGGATGTTCACAGTTATTTTAAGTGCATTTTTTTATTTATTATTTGAAAATTTGACTTCATATAATAAGTAATTCTCTTATCCACCTTATAAATACCATAATTATTTTACTAATTGTGTAATAAAATTGTCTATACATTTGCCAAAATTTCTATTTGTGTGTTATAACAAATTTTCTATTTATCTATTAATAAAATTAATTCTACTGTAATAAAATTCCTTTGTAAAATTCTTTCTTCATTGCTGATAGTGCATGTCTGCTTAAAATTAGTAAATGCCTTATTCAGTTTAATAACATTTTTGTGTATTACAGTTATAAATTTTCTACTGTATCAAAATTTACTTTAAGCTTGCTTTAATCAGCATATGATGGGTGTATGCAATGGAAATTATAAGTACTTTAACTTGTAAAATTATTTTATATTTAATAGATAGGATATGACTTTAAAGTGAAGCTGGTAATTTTTAAAATTCTTTAGATTATTTTCTAGGCATTTAAATTTATTTAGTTTATTTTAAAGAATCTAGATTAATTATGAATAATTTGAGTTTTAATGCAAAATTTTGAATTCTTTAACACTGCCATATCTATTCTGCATGGCAGTTTTTGTTTGTGAATCAAATTCTTCTGAATAGTGGTAGCAATGTAGATAAATGGAAAACTGTTTAGTTTTTGTAAAAGTTTGACATCCATGAATGCTGATAATTTTAAAGAAGGATCTATTGCCATTTTTGGATGTAAGGAACTTAATTTTTTGAAATACTATTTCCTATTTCTGACTGGATTGATGTTAATTTACATGTAATAAAATTTAACATTAATATGTGACTAAATTTACGTGCAAATAAATTTCCAAATAATTAATGCATTTTTACTTGTTGCATCTCATGATTTTTGTTTCTTTAATATTTTGATAAAATGTACTGAGTAAAAAGCATTTATTTTTTATAGCACATGAATGGGATAATTTCGTGTATTTTAAGCCAGGTCTAGAAAATTTGTGTGTTTTAGTTTCAGAAAAAAAAAAGTGTATTCTTGAAATTCACTTTTTTTAAATGTATTTTTGCAGTATGTTATAAAATGTTTCTTTTTAATTTAGTGTAAAATTCTTATCGTTTCCTTTAGCATTTTTAATTGCAAATTTTATTGTGTTAGATTTATAAGATAAATTGAAAATAAATTTGGATTTTAGGCAGTTAGGAGTATCGTATGTTCTTGCAACTTCTGGTGCTCTAGTTACTGCACTTGGCCTGAATAGTTTGGTGAAGGTATCGTATTTGCTTTATAAGCATTAAATTTTTTTTTTACTTTGTGGATTTAGTCATTATAAGGAACATATTTTTGATTTGATTAAGATTTTCATTTATTTGATTGCAGTGCATTGTTTGTTGAAAAATTGCCTTCTATTCTTGGTTGTTATTGCAGTTCTTAATATTCATTAAAATAAAAAAATTAAACCATCGACAATTATGTAAAAAATAATTAAAAATTAACTTTTTTTTGATGTTTCATATTTATAACTTGGCTTCTAAAGTTTCATTTCTCAACAGTATTTCTTGGAATTAATTAGATCGCACTTGATGTGCCTTTTTGTGTCTGATGACAACATTTCGCAGATTTAAGCACATTGGATTTTTTCGTTTGGAGTTATGTGGAAGATTATGTAAATGTAATGTATTTTGCAAATTTGAAGGAATTGAAGCAGCATATCTCAGCTGCTATCCAGTCTATAATTTTTCAGATGCTTTCAAATACAAGACACGAAATAGAATATTGTTTTCATGTACTACTCTTTCAACCAAGAGATCTCATAGTGAAATTGGTTATCTTCATTATTTCAGTTGTAAGTTAGTTTAGACTTTTTGTTTCTGTACTTTAAAGTGTTTACTTTTCTTAATTTTTTGATGTTTCCAAGATTTTTCAGACAACGTGTTTTAAGAACTGAATTGAAAATAGTCGAAAATCTGAATGAATTGAAATAACTTTAAGTCTTACAAATGTTAATATGATTTTAGAATGTATATTAATGTATTTTTTTAAAGAAGTATGTAAAAAAAAAGATTGCTTTTTAATCCTTGTATCTTTTAATAATTTTTTTTTGGAAGAGATTTTGTATTTGCTTACAGATTGCTCATTTTTTTAGTATTGAATTTATGGCATCATGTTTTTGGGAATATTGTATGATATACAGAATTCTTGTTTAGAAAATAATAAATGAAAAATATTCAGTTGAACCAATCTTTATTACTATTATATTTATGTGAAATGTTAATTGTTTAGTATACAATAATCTCTTTGTAAAGGAAGAATTTATTCAATTGAGTACTGTAATCATTTGTGTAATTAACCTTTTAATTAAAAGAATGATACTTTTTCAAATTTACTGCACAAGCATCTGTTCTGGTATTTATATGAAATGTAAAATTATGTGAAATTAAGTTTTTATATTATTGAATTACCCATTGATTTCATTGATAAATGTTAATGAGTTATCCATTGATCCGTAAATAATAAGTAGGTAGGTTAATTTCGATAGGTTCAAAGTTTCATCCATTAGTCAAATTCAGCTGAATCTGAACTTAAAGCATTTTGCTCTGTTCTGATGTGGTCTTAAGTAACAATATTTTTCATTCTGTCTATCTGCTTCTGAGAAAAATGTTTTACAAATAAGAAATTATCCAATGAGACTATGTTTTAGTAAATATTACCATGATTCAGTCGATTCATTTTCATTTCAAAAATGATTTTATGCTCTTTACACCAAAAGGAAGTGAACTCTTCTTACTTTAAAATTCCTCTTGGATCCGCTTTAGAATTCATTCTGTTCCACTGTCTAGTTTAAATATTCACTCTTAATCATTTATTAGTTAAAATTAATTTACTGCTTGACAATAAGAAATTGTGGCATTCTGTAATTGTTTATCATGCTTTAATGCCACCTGGAAAATAAAATATTTATGTGTGTAATGATATTTCTCAATCTAATTTAAATTTTAAGTAACTTTGTAATTTTTATCATAAATTAGCCCATGTTACTTCATTCTAAAATGCTCTTACTTTCTAATTCTATCTTTTTTTAAAATAAATAAATCAATTTGTTTCTAAATCGTGCTCTGAAAAAAATTACTGAATCTTTTGTTTCCCATGCCACAAGTGAAGGGATAAAAATCCTTAACACTTACACATTCCTTTCAAATATATCCAGAATTCCTGTTGCATAGTCGAAAAATATCTTAAGAAATCGTAATCAGAATCTTCTGGTAAAACCTCTGAAGGGAAAAGTTTGTCTCTTCACTCTTTTATTCTGATGTGAACAGATATGTTCTTCATTTCATCTCCTGATTCAAAATCTTATCGAAAGATTAAATTAAAAGGTATATATAAATAAGTGTTGTTAAGCTAATTAAATAAAACAACTATAAATACAGTTCTACACCTCTGGGGGGCATTTAACCTCATATTTCAGTGTATTTACTTGACTTGTGCTGCATTCTATCCACTTAACTTACTGTTTAAATGTATTTGAGGTATTTCTTAACTCGACAACTTTCGGATTTTATCTATTTAGGAAAAGTAGGCTGTTTATTGACAAATAGAGAGATTGAAAAAGAAAAGAAATGGGGGGGGGTGTAGTGTTTAGTGTTAAATATGAAGTTTTACCCCCCCCCCCCCCCAATACATACTTTTCACATTTTAGAACCTCAGATGAGAGCACCTATTGCTTTTTTAAAGGAAGCATGCTGATCTTTAAATGGATTCTATCGATGTATATGAAATAGCGTGAAGTGAAAATGGTTAATAGGAAGTTGCATGTTAGTGTACGCAGTTTATTCAGAAAATCATGTTTAAGAATTATTTAATTCAGAAAATTTACTGTCTTGGATTTAAAAATTCTTGAAGAACTATGAAGTATCACTTATATTCTACCCTCGAGTTTAAAGCAGAGAGCGTATTACTCATTTTTGTCTGTAATAAAAGATTTAGGATATATTGTCAATTAAATGAGAAAAACTATCTTGGTCGTCAATAGATTTTATTATAACATGAGATTAGCTAGAATTTTTTTTATATACGTATACTTTCTGCAGGCTAGTTTTGTATTGTATTTCTTATCCCATCTAGTAATAAGCGTTTGCTTATATATGTTTCATTAAAAAAAGTAGAAGAAACATTTATTTTTTATCAAATTTTTCAAAGCACTGTCTGGGACAATTTATTTCAGTTTTTGGAGCTTTCCATTCCCAAAATTAGAAGTATTTTGTCTTCAAAATTCATAACAGAACTATATAAAATGCTGGAACTAATCTGGAATTATTCCTTGTAAAATTCGAATTCTTGGTCATATATTCAAATGAAAATTGGTTGTCCTCCAGAAAATAGAAATTTTATACAATTATAGATTTCTCATAACATTTATAACTATACACTGTGGATTCAGTGTTCTGAATATGTTAACTGTCCAGATCAATTGAATTCCCTGTAAGGAAGAAACAGATGTCAGGAATTGGAAATTTTTGTTACAATTTTAAAACCTTTTTGAAATTAATTTTTTTTATTTCTGAGTTTATTTCTTTTATAAATTGACACTTTATTTCTTTGTTCTGTGTAGATTGAGTTTTAAGGATTTATTGTTATTTTAGACTGCTCCACCTCTGATAGGTCGTTTTGTCCCATTCTGTGCTGTAGCTGCTGCAAATTGTGTCAACATTCCAATGATGCGACTTAAGTAAGTGCTATAATGTAGTTTTTTAAAAATAACTTTTGTCGCTTTTTGATTGAGAATTCTGAACACTTTGTTTTGAACAAATACAAATTGAACTGCTATTTGAAATGCCAAATGATTGCCTGCTTGTGAAGACTTGATTTTCTTAATGATTTTGGAATATTTTGATGTCAAATAATTACTCTGCTTTTTAATAGTTAAAAATTGAATAGTATGAAATAATATAATCTTTAAAAGATCTTGAAATTACCTACTTTTGGAATTGCCTTTTTTAAAGGCAGTTATAATTCTATCTAAAATTGTGTAAATCATACATATACTATTACGTATAAAATTTGCACAGCATTATGTTTGTTTTATTTATTACAATAAATACCAAAACTTAAGCTTTCTTTTGCAGACTGTTTATTATACAACCCCCTATTAGGAAGATAAGTGCTAACATTTTGCGTTATTGAACGAGATTCATTATTAAGCTCTGATTCGTTTTAGATGTTACTTTTATTTCAGTTTTGAGAGATAGAATTTTGTTTTGTTTTATTATTGACCTGTTCAGTAAAATTCTTTTTATATTTAATTTAAAGAGTTCTGTTTTCAAGGTTTTTTCCACTGTTGCTGAGATGTGTTCAAATTATTGTATTCAGTATAATTAATAAAAGAATAGATATATTGCCAGATATTTACTTGCTATTTGAAAATTGCATCTGGGGAATATCCTATTTTGTCTCAGAAAAAATAATTGATATTCTGAATTACTATTTTACTATGTTTTTTTTTTTTTTGTTTATATATATACAGCAGCTTTTACAAATATTTGATCATCTTTAAATGTTGCCATGCTATTTTTATTTATTTACTGCGTTGAACTTTTAGTACAGCTTTGTAGAATATTAAATGCAAAATTTGAAAAATTATTGAACATTTTGTTTAAAAGATTTAAAATATCACATGTTGCAAGTCTAAAAAAGTACTTGTGTTATTCAATTGTTTAATATATTTTGTTGTAATGACAGTTTATGTGAATATTGCCAGATTTAGCATTTTTTTTCCATATGGAATTGCTTGAAAATTACTGAAAGGGAAAATATAAATTGGTTCTCCTAAGCTCTATTAATATAAAATGGTGATATAATTACTATTGTTCACTTGCCAATTTCATTGGGATATATTCTATTAGTTTTGACTGCCTGAAGTATTGTTAATTGAATAGTTCTATTTGAATTATTACAATGCCCTGGAAAATGTATTTTGATGCTCTTTTCGTCATTGTAACTACTAAACCTATTCTGAAGGTGTATTGATGAATGGCCAAAATTCAATTGAAAATAATATGTTCCAATCGAATACTACAATATATTTGACTGATGAATCTTATTACTAAAGTTTTGATGTTTAAATGTTTTAAGTCTAAGTGGCGATGCATTTAAAATTTACTTGAATTTACCTGTCACAGTTTTATATATTTTTGTGTGGATTAAAATAAGTCTCTTAGTATGATGCCATCTGATTAGCAAATCAAATTCGTTGGTGTAACTTTCTATATAAAGTAACATAACAATGATGCAATATATTTCTTCCATGGCAGTAAGTATGAAATAAAATAGATTCTATTCTATTGCTACTCAAATGATATTATCATTCATATCTATTTATATAAGTTATTTCTGAAGCCATCATATAATTTTAATTATGAATGATCTAATTTCAGTTTTTACTTTCTCCTATACGAAGTATGAAGAAAATATTGTGATCGTCAAAAAGTTCGAATTCGAGATTTTAACAAATTTCCTCAAGTTTCAGACATCCCCAAATCCGGAAAACACATTTTGACATTACGTCTATCAATCTGAGAAAACGATAACTCTCTCTCTCTCTCCCTCTAATGCTCTGAGCTAAACGGCTAAAATTTGGCGTATGGAATCACTTCTAAATTTATAGATTTCTATAGGACTGAATGAAATTCATTCATAGGATGCCGGTCTATCAGTTCAGTATAAATGAACTCGATCACTACAGTACATAATAAGGTAAATAAAATTAGGTATGCAGTTTTAGCATCTAAATTATAGGTAATTATTAAATTTTGAACCAAATCCGTAAAACGGTTGGCTGACTCTTGGTCTGTATTTTTGCATGCATATAAACACAGTAACTGGTAAATATGATAACGAATAAGTAAAATTTGGTCTGTTTTCTAGCGACTGCAACTATAGGTTTTTGGCAGATATTGGTGTCGATCGACTGACTAAAAATGATCAAAAACCTATTCTGGTGATAGATTCAGTAGAAATCCTAGCTTGACGCCAAATACCTAGATTTTGTAACTGTCGTTTTGTTATGTTTTCAATGTAATTACAGCTTTATTCAAAGTCCAAAGTTTTATATTGAAGAGGAGAGAGTTAAAAACCTTTATTAGAGAATATGTGAGAAAGTTTTCGGCAGATCATTCTTGATAGTTTTATTTATATTCACCTACTATTATTTTAATTTTTTTATTTCTAAATATGACGGTAATAATGACTTGTGACAAAACATCTAGCAAACTTAGGTCCAGCCTTTCGATTATGGTCTTTTATTCAGTAAAATTTAAAATGTTGTATTAAAAATTCATGTGCTGTTTCCTAGAAGCTAAGATTTCCTATGATGGTCTAAGAATTTATATCAGCAAATTGATCTTTAATATACTTTTTAACATGTTATCTGATTCAAATAAAAATACGGTTTTGATTTATCTGACTATGACATCCATATAGCTGTTCCAGAATATATAAGAATGTTCATTTCTCTCATTATCTTTCTTTTGTTGTAATCATAATATGCATTTGTTAAATTTATAACCTGAATTTAATAAATCATTCTTCAAATCTGTTTTTTAATGAATTGCCTTGTTAGTTTCGATTTACTATTTTTTTGTGAATTGAAGATATAATTTTGTTTGTTTTAGGGGATTCTTTTATATTTTTGCATATCAGAATTTATTTTCAGTACATTTATTTGTTTCAGGTTTCGATTTCATTACATTATACAACTAAATGGCTTGGATATTAATATGTTACTTGTTTTTAAATTTCAATCTGAATAGTTAATCTTTTTTTAAAGAGAAATACGTGAAGGAATTCCTGTTGTTGACAAAAATGGAAATAGAGTGGGTAATTCTAAAACTGCTGCCAAATGGGCCATTACTCAAGTTGTTCTCTCTAGAATTGGCATGGCTATGCCTGGAATGTGTAAGTTTTAATATTTGATGTACTGTTTGAATGCTACCAAGTTATTGATATAACCTTATTTGTATGCATTTCAGTAATAAAATGGGCCAGATTTTAATAGAGGAATGGAAAGTTTTGTGGCAAGAATGCATTATAATTAATTTCTTCTGTAGATAATGAAATAAATGGTTATTTTAGCAGTTTATTTCTTCAATGACTTCATTACTTTGTGAAATTGGGGATGGCCATATATTAAAATTCTTAGCATTAATCATATTTTTAGAGAATTAAGTATAATATATTTAAAATGAATGGCTTTTCTAATAAACAAAAACTTAAGATTTTGAAATGCTAAAGGCTTTTTTCCTGGTCCAAACTTAGAATGACATTATCATGACCTTTCTTCTACAGAGACCTATGGACGTATCCATTAATTATGAAAGATAATTTATGGTATCAAATATTTTTAAATAAATTATATGTATTTATTTATTGGTGTTCGTAAAAGAGAAAGCATAGGAGGGAGAAAATTGCATCAGTTAGAGGATAGAAATTGTCTGCTCAGATGCATATAAGTGTATCTATTTAACTGTTTGCTGGAAATCATAAAAGGGCAGGGCTAAATATTTTTATATTTCTTTATTTTTATTGTTTCATGTTTGAAAACACATGACAATTCTTATGGATTCTTATTCATACATATATGATTAAAATGAAATTATAATAATTTTTTACTTCAAACAGTTTAAGAATGCATCTATACTTATTAATTATCCTTACTTTGATATTTAATCACCCAATGATACAAAACATAAGGAGCCTTTTTCCAACATTCTAATTTTATCTAAATAGGGAAGCGTTTTTTACTATAAATCCACTTCTCACATCTAGAATTCATTTCCACCTGACAATTATCCCTCTAATCTTTCAGAAAAAAAGATTTAGTCAGTGGTATTAAGCATTTGAAGATGTTTATGTTGAATACATTCACTTGGATCTTAGCTGGAAAATTTCTCCGATATTTTAATGGAAAAAAACTTAAAGAAGAAACTGTGCTTCTCAATGAATATTTTATTACAATAATTGATGTTGTATTGTAGAACTCCAGAATTTCTGTTTCAGTAAATTTTGTGAATTTCCAGAATCAAATAAATATTTCATATGTGAAGAGCTTATGGAGTGTTTTTTTAGAGTTACAATTTTTTAAAAAAAGAACTTTGTATTCTGCTGAAACATTTAATTATCTAGTATGACAGTAGGAGTTTTCAAAATTGGGCTATTTAGCTGGACAATTAAGTTCAGGAAATTTCTATAAGAAAAGCTGCTAAACCATCGACATAAGGAATTTTTCTCCATCCATCCTAATATTTCATCCTAATTTATTTTTGGAGGCTTAGTTTCTAATGTTTTTGTAATGCAAAACTTTAAGTTTAAAGTGTATTAACAGCAGAATGAAAGAAACATTTTATGAAATGATTTAGATTGAATTAAAAAAAAAAGATTTTAAAATGAACTAAATGTTTTGTGTTTAGAAAAGAAGAAATGTTGAAAAATATTTTTAAATTGGAAATAGTGTTGTGTTATAAAATGCGGGTGTTAATCAAATTTTGTGGAGAAAATTCTAACTGAAATAAGTGATTTCCAGAAAGCGGATTGGGCTTTTTTTTGCAGTTTTCTCTACTTGTTTAGAATTTCGGATAAACAAATACATCTTGTATCTGCTCCAATATACACCTTTTTTGTTGAAATAACAGAAACATACAGTTATCATTCAAAACCATGACAATGAGTGTTTCAAGTTTGCTCTTAATCTACCTACCCACTTCAAAATGGAAACGATCATGTTTATTTTCCAAATCATTAGCCGAATATTTAAAATACTATAATTATTGAAATAATCCACCCCCTTCTGACTTGGATATTTTGTTAAAACAATAACAGTATCTGTGTAATTGTGTGCCTTAAAAAATGCAATTTTTCCTCTCATTATTTTCAATAGGAAGGAAAGGACTATCCATCAACTATCTAATTCTGTGAAAGGTGCTCATTACTATTGAATAAAGTATTACCATATTATATTACTTTGTTAAAAGATTTCTTTTTAAAACCATGTTCAATTTTTTCTAATCCGTCAAGTCTAGATAATTATGTTTAGATGTTTTTATTCACTTATCATTGCATTCTAGGTGACTTGCATTATTTCATTAAAGATATTTGCCAATTTTTAACTTTCTTTAAAGATCTATTGATTTCATTGTCTGTAGAATTAAAGAATATTTATAAATGTTATAAACATTTTTTATTACAAACTTGTTATGATGAAAAAAAATTGTTAAAAAATGGGAAATATTTAGGAAGAAAATTTGGTAATAAAGAAACTTAGAAATTGACGTTAAAAATGTTTGTGTTTCTTTTAATTAAGGTTAATTACTGAGTTTTTCATCTTTTTGTAGTGATTCCACCATTTATTATGAATCATTTGGATAAAAAAGGAGTTTTGAAGGTAAATTATTTTACCCTTTTCCCCATTCTATTGATGTAGTGTTTGTGTGTATGCAATATAATTTTTTTAAAAAATATTACCTAATTATTATAGTTTTAAAAAATCTGTTACGTGTTCTTTATTCTATAATAGATGAATGTAAGTAGCTTTTTTTGTATTGTTTCTTTTTCATCTTCTATTTGAGTGTAATGTTCAAAGCCTAAAAGTTAATTTGACACATTTTTAAATATGTTATTTTAAAGTAGAAAAATCCATGTATTTCAGAGATATCCTTGGGTGAATGCTCCTCTTCAAGTCGGGCTTTGTGGTTTATTGTAAGTAACAAATTCTTAATTCTACTTTTTTTATGTCACTAAATGGCAATTTATCATTATTTGATCTTTTTTTGAGTTTTCAATCTAAGAATACTTACCTACAGCCTGTGTATTTTCAAGGCGCGTCAAGGACAAACGTTTTACCTCGTTGAATGTGCGCAGACAACATTACCACTCTTTTACGCAGCTGTTGAGGTTTTCCGTTAGCTTTCAGCTTTATAGTTTGTTCTAGTTAATTATGGTTTGCTCTTTCGACATATTTTCCCTATTTTGTCCTCAATTATAAATCAATTCGTTTTTTACAAAATGATGCTGAAGCGTCTTTTTTGAACTCTGCTGTCATGAAAGGCCTATTTTCCGAAGGCAATATAAGATGATTGTCTACTATGTGTGCAATTAGGTAAAAGATTTGGTCTCTTCGAAGCCAAATGTTAAGAGTATTGTTTTTGCAGACAGAGAATGTAACTGCCGAAATGTGTTGTATTTCTTACAAAACGATGCAGTGAATTTGTGGAGAGGCTAATAAAACTGCTTCCACTGAATATCTGAACAACATTTAAGGTTTCGAATAATTCAAGAAAAGAAATCGGGAACAAATCCTGTCACAGATTTGGATGATTTTGACAAAAATGTGTGTCAGACAGTACAAGAATTTTATGATTTGAAACGAATATCCAACAGTTGGAAAAAGTAAGAGCTTGCTTAGTATAAAAAAGTAATTTTTCGGATTGAGCAACATCATTATAGGCGATTTTGAAAAAATTGGAATTTTCTTACAAAAAGTTCGATGATGCTCGCAAATTTTTAATGGAAAGAAACGACGTCATGGTTTCTCGAATGAAATTTTTGGGAAAAATGCTCAAAGTTAAAAACAATTCTTTATCCTGACCTGGCATATGCCTTGGTGAAACTTGGATAAACGCTAATCATTCAACTAAATATTTTTTAACAGAATTCCACTTCCCAAGGAGGCTTAAAAGTACCGTTGGGGAAAGGATCAAGATTAACTATTTGCCTCGCCGAATCTGCTTATCTAGGCTTTATTCGATCTATAAAACTTGTATTTCAATCCAAAAGTGCAGTTAATTAACACAAGATGAGCAGTGAAGTTTTCAAAATATAGTTTCGTGAATTACTTAAAGGATTGAAGGAGTCATATGTCATTGTCATGGATGATGCAACCTATCATTCGGCATGTGCTGTAAAAATTCCCTTCAAAAGGCAAAAAAAAAAAAAAAAAAAAATCTTAACATTGTGTCGTGGTTTATGAGCAAAAATATTCCTCACAATGCTACCAAAAGCAGACTAGAATTAGTGAGCATTGTAATAGAACACAAAAATATAAAGCATATGAGCTTTATCAGGTAACATGGGACATGAAGTAGTGAGACTCCCACCCTATCGCTGCTAGAACAACGCTATAGAACATATTTGGGCGCAATTAAAAGATCTAATTGCGATGAAAAATAAAACTTTCAAAATTACAGATGTTAGGGAATTTCTCAATGAAGCGCTGTTAAGCTTAACAGTGAATAAGTAGAAAAAATGGGTAAAACAGCGCAGAAGTAATACAAGAAGAGGATTATTTAATTCTGTACTAGAGACGATTCGATCGAAAGGATTTTAATCAATTTACAAGATGACTATGAAAGCAGGTTCAACGAAAATGGTAATTTAGTAAAGAACCTTTAAATTAGATATTTTTATATTTTATAATTCTTTTATTTATTTTAATATGAAACATGCAAAAATTTACTCTAATAATCATAACAATGTATGAAAATATGTACATGCATTTTTCGAATTCAAAAAACGAAATGTTTTTAAATATATCAAATTTGAAAGTGATTTTGTGATTATAAATTTCATTTCAATCAGTTGAAAATGAAAATGCATTTTAAACGGGGATTCTATTTTCAGATTTTATTGCCCATTTGCCAGGAAGAAACCGCAAAAAAAAAAAAAAAAGTCAGAAATCAATCGCGGTATGAATTAGTGAGTGCAAAATGCTTAAATTCGTGCCAAAAAATATTTCGTAACTGTTCTACACCATGCAAGACGCTCTTAACACCTTCATTGAAAAATGTGTGAAAAAGTTTAACTGAGACCACTCCAGTTTTTGTTGTTGTTGTTGTTCTATTTACTTAAGAAAATATTTCGGATTCAACGATTCAATAAGCATTGCCGTTACATTTTGCTTACATTGCCATTTTCATTTTTTAACATTAATATGTTTATCATTTTCTTAGATTATACCATACGATGTTAAAATATTTGTAAAGCTTTTATTAAATACCATAAAAATTCATCACATTGTTTCTGTGCTTCGGTAATATACAAGCTTTTAAATTGTAGCTACGTAATTCGACTTTTTATTTTTATTTCATTCCTGACACGTTTTGACGTGGAAAAAAAAAGGAAAGCTTTGTCGAAACCATGGTAACGGGGAAGATTGAATGCGTGAAGAGCATGGAAGTCCTTGACGCGCCTACAAAATATGCACAAACTATAGTTAAGGAGTTAACATTTGTAATTTAAATAAAAAAAAATTTTAAGAGACTAAAGTGTTTACTGAATCACCAAACTTCAGGGGTGTTTGTGCTCCGGGGATTTTGAACTTTGATGCCCGGAAATTCAATTCCCAGAATTCAAAAAGAAGTAGGAATAATAATGAATTACTTATTTTGATCTGGGTAATTTTGTTCAATAATTCATTGAACTTTTATAATTAGGTCATTCAATACTTCATAATTGTAATTTTTCATTTCTCTCCCCCCCTTCTCGAAACCCCTAAATGTCGGTAGTAAGTCCGTAAAAGTTTCAAGGGATTTTTTGAGGTCCCACAAACACCCCTGAAACTTATATATTTCTTTGGGGGGAAAATTTGTGTAGTATTTTACTATGGAAATAATTGAATATTTAATCTAACTTAAGCAGTGACAGAAAACTAAGGAATATTTGGACGTTTAAGCATATTTAAATTATTAGTTTTTGCATTAAAATAATTGATTATGTTTAATGTTTCAATATATGTACAATTTTGATGAATATTTGCAAAATTTTCCTTTGTATACTTTAATTCCATCTTGAATTTCACCGTTTCAACCAATTTAAATTAGAAGTTCAGTTAATTGCAACTCAGCATATATTATTAAAATATATTGTCCACAGCATTTTACTTATTTTTTAATTCTTTTTCAGTTTAGTGTTTGCCACTCCATTGTGTTGTGCTTTATTTCCTCAACAAAGGTAAAAAGATTATATATATATATATATATATATAATTTTATTTGCAAATCACTACTTATACTTCATATTTTTTAGTTTGTATGAAATTATACTCGATTTAATTTTTGTTTCACATTGTACATTTGAACGTTTTGACATGCTTGTTATCATAACATTATTTATGTGTTTAAAAAGATTGTTTCGCCAGATCTTTTGATATTCTTTATAGTCTTATAATCATATGGTAAATGATTATTTCAAATTAAACAAATATATAAATATCTGTAGTGTTTGATAAATGATATGCTAAGATGTATTTTTTAATCTGTTCTGCAATGATCATACAATTTTCTTAAAAAAAGTATTATATAGCATATAGTTGTGATATTCAATAAAAAGCTGACTTAACTTAATGATTCATGTAATTATAGTATAAGGTTTTGTAATTATACAATATTATTTCAGTTGTTACTTGAATGAAAATTTATAATATATTTTTCTATGTATTTTATGTGTGTAATATTTTTCATGTTTCCTTCCCTCCTCATGGATGTAAAATCTTTATTTTTCATTTTAGTTCCATTTCAATTGATGCATTGGAACCAGAAATTCGTGATGCTGCATCTCAATTAAAGATCGAAGATAAATGTTTGTACTATAATAAGGGCCTCTAATGTGATAGTCATATTTTAGTATTATTTTTCAAATGATTTTTAAGTATAAATAGATAAATGTTTTTGAAAAATGGTATGTTAGAAAAGTATTAAATTGTCTTTTTTTTATTTTACATCTGTTGTGATTCAGAAACTGATAGATGTATATATTTTTAAAAGGTTTATTTTATTTCAATAAAAATTTCAAAAATATTTTTTGAAGTTATTTGAAGTTCATATTTTTTTATTT
Source organism: Argiope argentata (assembly GCA_026289955.1). Taxonomy (NCBI): domain Eukaryota; kingdom Metazoa; phylum Arthropoda; class Arachnida; order Araneae; family Araneidae; genus Argiope; species Argiope argentata. The sequence goes on along the minus strand of JAOUZG010016587.1, from coordinate 12,569,988 downwards.
CCTGAATAATTATTCAGTTTTCAGGGTCATTCATAAGCATTTAATGATGCTTTACAAAAAATCTTTCTTGGTTTATACAGATAGTTGACATTTTATATAACTGTAGAAATCGAATGTTATTGGAAAAAATTCAAGTTTACTATAGATTTTTTTAACTACCATGATAAATTTTGCTCAACTCGCAATATATTTCTATTACTATAAATTGCTGTGATGAAGTTCGATTAGTTTGTATTGTACTTTAAATAAGAAAACATGCAATTGTATTGAAAAAATTAAAACATATAGCCATCCATATATTATCATTTTTGTTGCTGAAATTTGTAGGTTATCCAAGTTGTTGAATTTTTAGTCGTCGTAATTCAAGATTAACTCATTAAATTATTTCTTTTTTTCCTTCTTTGTTAAAGTTTTAACTTCGTTTAATTAAATATTTCACCATTTTTTCGGGATTATAATACTTTTTCAGCTTTAATGTAAGAAGTTATAAATATACACAAATTTTATAGTGCTACCAGTTACGATTTGTCGATTTAGGATGGAATAATGCTTCATTTTTTTTTCTCAATAAAAGACGAATTATATAAAAATAAAATAAAAGATCTTTACCTCCTAGTTGTTGTTCAGTTACAGAATTTTACTTTTATTTTGACGATTTAAGAATGAAATACTTTATTTTGTACTTGCTTTCCTGTGTTTTTGAGAACTCTCGGGTGCACTTATTTTATTAAACGTAGCCTTTAAAGATTATATAAATAATACAAGAATTTTTTGCAAAGTCTGTTATAAATTATTTTTCAAAAATTTCGCAATTATACGTACATTCTTAAACGGAAAAAAAGTAAAGAAAAAAAAAAGGCATATAAAAAGTTTATTTTTTATGGTTTGATGCTGAATATTCTAAATCAATTAAGTGTAATACAAACACTGCTCTTGGAATATTGTTTTTCATCGGTAAACCATTGATTAATTTTTCGTTTTCTGTTTGCATTTACAAAATAAACATTACTTAACGGTAAGTACAAGTACGGAGAAAGGAATTCTTTAGATCAGCTACATGTTGTAACTAAGCTGCTACAACACTGAGAGATTCAGATAAAAACAGGCAGATTGAAAATAACCTGAAAAGAAAAACGAGGAAGTATGAAAATACAGGGAATATCGGGTCTGGGAATTCAGGGCTAAATTTCGATCTGGTCAAGCATTTGAAAGAGAGAGAGAGAGCTTATTTGAAATTTAATAAGTGAATTTTTTTCTAAGAATTGAATTTTATTTTACATTGATTTTAGATAAAAGAGTAGGACAATTTTTCAAATAAGTTTTAAAATGCATTGTGGAATAACTAAAGAGAATAAAAAAATCAACATCGTTCTGAAGATATTAGAAACATCCAAAAAATGTCAGGGAAATTTATTAAAAAAAACCTGGAAGTGTCAAGGAAATTTTAACAGCAGAAATGCTTACCACTCCGAATGAAAGCTTTTAAAAATTTTACTTTTGATTATAATTATTAGGAATTTTGTCTATTAGTGCTCTATCATTAAAAAAACTCAATTTTAATTTCTTTTATTTTTGTTTCTTTATTGTTTCTTTTATTTAATTTCTTTTTATTGTTAAAAGTTAGTTTTAATATTTAATTCCGCTTATTTGTCTTCAATTTTTGTTGCTTAAAACCCAATTTTGCTTCTATTTTAATGTTGCGGTTTTCTCAATAGTAGTAAGCATCAACGTATTTCAGCCTAGATAGCTGCCTAGGGCCGGTGGGCTGGAATGCAATTAGATTAAGTAAAAAAAAAAGTTAACTAACACATAAATCCATAAAAAAATTACAAATACTATGAATTATATAATGTGATTATTTGTCAGCTTTAATTGGCCACGTTTATAATTTCACCAATATGTACATTTAGTTATTACAGCATTTCAATAAACCGAAAGTTTGATTAAATTTATTTATGTGCTAACATGAATGCTGGCATTCATGAGTCATATATAATATTTTCTCATAGTTAATGATATAAATGTTGAAATGTGAAACTATGTACTGCCTACACTATTTATTATGATGAATTTAACTTGAATTAAACTTTTTGTTTATAATTGTTTTTATGGTTGGTATGATTTTATTTTTCAAAGTATGCGATCATTCTATTATTGCTGCCTATTACTGAAATGCAATAGGCATATTTTGTTTTTATGATATATTATTTATACTTACTATTCTTTTTGTTCTATTTGTTGGGTCAATCTTGCTTCTATTCGAAAACTATAGTTTAATTCTATTTAGTACTAGAAGAATTTTTTTTGAGTACCTTCCTATCAGTATATTTTTAATTAAAATGCATGACACCTACAATTCAGTATTTTACTTTCTAAAGATTATGAAATATGTCATATACGTGCTTCACGTTCTAAAATTTGTATCTATATATTTTGTTTAAATGCATTTTAGATTTTGATTTGTTATCTTTCCGATGATTTTTTTTATTTATGGTATTGCTCTTTTGTTTGTTGTTCTCTCATTCATTATTCCTATATGCTAAAGAGAAAACACGGAAGATTTTATTTTCAGTAGTTTTTACGAGAATTTAATCAAGAGTGATTGCAATCCTTCTTCAAAAATATTAAAAATTGATGCAGAGTGAAAAAAAAAGTTTTCATATCCTTACTTATAATAAAGCACAATTTGTGTGTGTGTGTCTGTTGGCGATGTACAGGCCAGACCGTTCGACCTACAGCTACCAAATTTGGTACATGTATACCTTGGGTGCCGGGAATGTGCACCTCGGAGCCCTTTTTTTGAATTTTTAATTAAAATTTTAATTAATTAAAAAATAAGCCAAATTTTAACGTTTTTTCGCTATAACTTCTGAAAATATTACAGCACAAAATTGATTTTTGCATCGCGTTAAAGTTCAAAAAATTAGCTTTTGAATGATACTAATGTTTTGACCCTCGAATTAAAACTCTGTTTTTAAATGAATTTTTAAATCGTTTTTTTTCAACAATTTATTTCGCAAAAAAAATTAAAAAATTTCTCTTTTCGAGGATCTAAAAACAAATCAGCTTTTAATAAAATGTTGCCATCAAATTTTCAGAAGTCCTGATTTAAGAAAGTTAATTACTACCAAAAATAAAACAGAAAAATATAATTTTCATCACGTGATTATATGAAATGAAATAAATAGGAAATGTGATATTTTTTAAACAATAAATGAGGGAGTAAATTTTTCTTGATCGTTTGCAATATCAAACTTATTAATTCAATTAAATAATTAAAGTAAATGAAACTACAAAGTAAAAATATATTACAAAAGTGCGACAGTTAAATCTGGAAAAGAATTTTTAGAAAAGCACCAAACGATAATCTTCTGAGAGCGAGATTAATTATTTAAAAGCGAGAAATCTTAAACGAACTTTGAAAATGACGTCATTTCAAAGAAACGACGAACAAAAAGCAATTGATAATCAGTAGTAGTAAAATATTTTTGAATTTTTTTTAAAAATTTTAAAACAATAAGACATGTTTTGAATTGTTACTTTTACTTATGTGAAGATATTTTGTGCAAATCAAAGAATTCACCTTCGTTATTGTAATTTATCTCCGCATTTTAATGAATCATGAGAAATAAAAACGCAATTGCTTTCAACGAAGTATACGTAATATTAAAGCTATACTGGTAAAAGTAGGTCAGCTATATGAAAACGCATCTTCTTTCAAACAAGCATACGTAATAATTAACAATGCAAAATTTGTAAAAGCGTATAAAACTATTTTTACCCGCATATTTCGGAGACATCAAAACTTTCTAACCTAAACAATATCGTGTTCTCAAATGAGAAAAAATAAATCAACTATCATTCCGAATTAAATATATAAAAATGTCATTTTTTTTCACGTGTCTGTATTAAATGAAACATAATATTTTTGGAAAATAAATGAAAAGTTTTCTATGATATTTTACAATACATATATTACTAATCCAATTAAACAGTTTTATTTAAGGCAAGTATGGCTTAACATCTACAAGGCATCTTCTGTAATCGGAGCCCAACATCTAATTTCTTAATTTTTATGTGAGAGACATAAATCTCTTAACAAATGGTCTAATTGAAATAAATAAATAGTAGACTGAGGGGAAAAATGCCGATGAATTAAATTTTCACATACATCATCTGCCCTGTGAATCATATTTAACAAAATATTCTTGAGACAATAAGTCTTTAAAATAAAAAAAGTGGTACTCCAATGAACTAAATCAATCATCAAAGTTGATCGATCTATGGAAATTTCAATATAAATATTGGATAAAAACTGGCGATTTTAGATCACTTTATCAAGATATCAAAGAAGCCAATGAGAGTTACTCTAGAATAATTGGTTTAGATTATGAAAATGATGATTGTTCTAAACTTGCGATATTCAGAACTGAATAAATCAGTCAGATTTGAAGAAGATAGAAATGCTTATTTATTTATTTAGAAGTTGAAATATTAAGAATATTTTACAAATATGAATCTATAAGACCAAAGGAATTTAAACCATCATTTTTTGAAATATATTTATTAACCTAAAAAATATTATTGAGAGCATTTATATATATCTAAAAATAAAATTAAAAACTGAAGGTTTCAATTAACCTGTGAAATTTTTGCTGAATAATTCCTTGAGATCTTATAAATTATAAAAAAAAAATTATAATGTTTCAATTTCTGTATTGAACGTAAAACTTCAATGTCGGACTACTCTGCTTTCAGTTCTTAGTTTTATTTAAAGGCATGCTTGAATTGAGTAAAAATTTCTTTGTCTGAAGTGCACTTCAATCATTTCCACTTTAATTTAAAACTGAATTTTACGTGCACTGATAGAAAATCACAGAGAGATGCTGAGTTCAAAGATAGGACTGCTTAAGGCCTATATAATAGTATAAGTGAATTACATGATTATCGAAATTTGAAGCTTAAAAATATTTTGCTGAAAAACTATTATGAGACTAAGTTATATACAAAAAATTGATTTAACCCTTTAGTTGGCATTAATATTGGCGAACCGACTGGTCGCCAAAGGCGGCTAGTTTTAAATAATTTTGAATATTAATGTGGTCTTTATCTATATATAATACATACAGATAGTTTGAATCTATTTAATTGGTAAAGAAAGGAATTTAAGTAAAAAAAACTATAAAAATTGATTAATAATTTACTAATCATTTCATAAAGTTACACATCTTTAAACTATTACCCATTTAGTTTTAAGAGAGAATGTTTAGTTCTGTGTATTGCCTCGCTTATATTTTTCTTTGTTAATTGTTAAAAGTTTTGTATGATGAGCAAAATGTTTTGCTGTGGGCAATAACTTTTCACTTTATTCTTCCAAGTATTTAGATTAAAACGTGATTGATATATGTATATGCATACATAAACAGAAATTAGGGATGAGAAACTGATAGTAGAATAAGAACTTTATTAAGTTATCCAATTGGATAGTGGGACAGATCCGTACAGACATTACCGTACAGGTCAAAAAACTGTCAATCAACGGACTTGTGTACAAGGCGGTTGTGTTGCTGTAAAGGATCACTTCTAGAAGAGGTTGCAACATTTTAAACGTTATCTAAAAGTGTCAGATTCGGTGAAAGTTAACATGATGTTTAACATAATTTGGAATATTTAAGGACTTATTATTTATTAAAGTTTCGTGCATTTTAAAACAATCTGAATAGTTTCCACTTTGTTTTCTATGAAACATGAATTACTTTTAGATAATAAAACATGAATTGCTTTTTTGTTATCAAAAATATATGATAAAAATCAATGAATTTCTTCTCATATAAATACTGCATCCACTTTGAAAAAATAATCTAGATTTTAGAAAATACATTACTTTACCTAAATTCAACGATTTGCTTTAAACGAAAGAGTTTTGTTTCCATTAGTTTTGATTTTGTTTCTTCTTGGTTCATTTGTTTAGTTCAATAAGTTCAAAGACTTATTAAATATAAGTTTTATTTAATTTAAGAAGACTTATTTAAATTTAAGTTGTTTCTTAAGTTTGAAATATAAATAAATGAGGTTAATATTATTGAAATTATTTGTAAGAAGGAATTAAATACAAATGCAATTCTTGAAATGCCGTAAGTATTAAAAAAAGCTTTCATCCACTGATTTTAAGTTTCCATGTTATATAAGTTTTTAAAAATCCAGCTTCACAGTAGAAGCGCCATTAAAAATTTAAACTTTTCTGTTTGTCATCGTAGATTTAATTTCAAGGTTGTATCATTTTTTTTAAAAACATGTGCTCTGATAAAGATAAATTATTTGTTCATTATATAACCTTTCACTTTTTTATATATCTGTGAGAGATGTTAGCTGAATTCAAATTTAATTTTCTTTTAGATGCTCTATTTAGTTCTCCATAACCCAAATCTACTGCTGAAAAATAAACAGAATAAAAAATGATTTTTACATTACTATATGAATTATATATTCTTCAGAAATTCAGAAAAAGAGTGCAATTATTTCCGATTTCAAAAATTTTTTGGAACCGTTTTAATTCCCTTACCAGTCGAACAAGATGCTGTAATACAATTAAAATTTTCTCTAATATTCAAAACTACATTGCTTACAAACGAATAATCGTGGCATAAATAAACAGGTTCTCTATCTAAGCAGTATTAAGGCTGAAATATGCGATAAATTTTATATCGATGTTTTAGATAGAATTTTAACCATCTGTTTGAAAAATAAAAAATATATATTAAACAACATTTCAACAAAATAAATTTTGAGATTTTAATTTACACCACAGAGTAAGGATTTTTTTCCAGTATTTCCCAATTTTTCAAATTATTCTTTCTGTTCTCCCAGATTTATTCGATTTCTTTTTAAATTTTTAATTTGGAGAGTACTTTCGTTTGTTATTTTTTTTTGACTTATCACCTTTTTTTGTCGAGATTTGTCATATTTAAGTACTTCTTCATCCAACTAGAATATTATGTTAACTTATCTGCATATGCATTTAATGATTAATAGTTATTATAAGTATTCTTCATATGCTTCCTAAGCATTCTACTTTTACAGCATCAATGGAAAATCAAGAGAATGCAGGGTTTTCAAATTAAACGTCATGGAGGACAAAATAAATCTCACTCAGAATATTTAAAAATAATATTCAGTAAATTGCAATGTTATAAAAATGAAATAAATAGTGAATGGATAAATTAAAAAAATAGTAATAAAAGGGCTTTCTTTTTTATTATTACACCATTTTCAGTTGTGATGTTCCATTAAAATATCTCGAATTTCAATTTTAATCCATTAAATAAAATAAAAACTATTTTAGGAACTTAAATAATAAACTTCCAGATAATGCACGCACAGAGAGAGAGAGAGAGAGAGAGGAATGGAGTTTTAACACGGGAGCATATGCTTTAAATTTGACAGGTATCTTCAAATTTTTCGTTTAAAATTATTCAAAAAAGTGTAGAATATTCTGACTTTAATCTAAAAATTTTAATTCACAAAATGAGACTTTCTTCCAAAAAGAAAAGTGAATAGTACGTATATATTCGTCTTATCTGTCTATTTAAAACATGGACCATTGTACGTAGAGATAATAAATTTAACACAAATATATTTATGAGAAAGTGCAATTAATATTTAGAGAAAGAGCAATTAAAAATATTAACACAAAAATAATATCTCTAACATAAATCATCTTAACATTTTTTAAAAATTCATTATTTTTATTGGTTTATCTAGCTTGTTGCGTGTTTTTATTTTGCAAAAAGAAAAAAAAGATAGCATATATGTTTTATAGTCAAGATCTTCAGTTTTTATTTATATATGTAAGGACAAAGTTTTCATATAAAACTAATTACTAGATTTTTAATTATAAGATAATATGTATTTTTATAGCTGTATAAGGCTTATTAATTTTTTTCATATGTATATGAATTATTTATTTGATTACCAGAAGTTCAAAAGCTATGAACAGGTTTAATTTCAAGTAGTAAGAAGTTTATCAACTGTTAAATTCTCTTATTGCCTTATGTGCCTATTAATTAGCTGAAATGTACGTTTAAGTGATCCACTTATCTTAAAACAATTTTAATCGTCTTCTGACGGTAAATTCAGGTGTAATTTTTTAGAACTGCATTTTGTTATTTTAGATTTTTTTAAAGTTTATTTTTATTTAAAAATCGTGTTTAGCATAGTTTGACTCTGAATGAACAATGCTGATAATTGTTATGATTTGAAAGCGTTCTTGATATATTTAGTCGTATATTTTAAACTTGCCACCTTTTGGCGGCCTGTTAGTAAGCTATGGGTAGATTGATGAAAATTTCAATTGTCCCCACCACAAAGCGCTCTTAAACTTTAAATTTTGATTTATATATTAAGTACTAGCCGCCTTTGGCGACCAGTCGGTTCGCCAGTATTAATGCTCGCTAAAAATTTCGTATAATATTTTATGTAGCTGTGTCTCATAACAGGTTTTTCACCAAAATGTATTTAAACCAAACAAATTTTGATAATCATATAATTCATTTATAGTATTATTTAGTATAATTTTCTTCAGATGTTCTGTTCATTGTACTACTCATCTTTCTCTTTCTATCCGAGCAATGATTGTCCCGGAATTGATATTTTACTTAAATGGTGGAGGGAAAGGTCTAAAATTCTACGTTTTTATAGAATAATGAGATTCAAATTTTCATAAATGTAAACACACTAAACAAATAAAGACACAATTGATTTTCAAGAGATGCGAAAGTTTAAAAACAGCTTGGAAAATGCCGCGCACAAAGGAAATAATGGTGACACCCCCCTTCTTTTCTTTTCTTTTTTTTTTCTATCCTTTTTTTTCTTCACTGCTTTTCTTTTTACAAACCTTTTTTTCGCTTTGTTTTTTTTTTTTTTTCTTCTTTCTTCCCTGCCCAGACTTTATTTCCAGCAGGCATAGATTAAATATCCATACAGACTAATAATAAAAGCAACTATATTCTTTCTTTTTTAAACATCCCGTTATCTATAAATGAAAATCAACTGACTTCGCGTATTTCTTTCTAAACAAATCATAATTTATTACTTCCTGCTATCTTACTCGGTGTGGGGGAAGGAAATGAAGATTTTTGGCGGGAAAGTAAGAAAAGTGTCGTTTTAACTATTTTCCTCGCAGTTTTTTCATTTTTTCTCTCCATAAGAACCATCCTCGTGTCTTAACGAAAATATTAAAATAAAAATTAGCCGAATCGGTCGAGCCGTTCTCTAGTTTTGCGCTTAGCAACGCATTTCGAGTTCCATTTTTATTAATATAGATGAAAAAAATAATACGGTAAAAGATTTAGCATCATTAAATTTTTTTTAATTTTAAAATGTTGTAAAAATTTTTTTTTATTGTAAAATCTTAGAAAGTTATCAAAGAAAAAAGTCCACATTTTTGTTAATTTTTCATTAATTAAAACTTCAATTTTTTTCTTTTTCTGATTTGATTTTTGCAGAGCCAATACATGCACACAAATACAAAAGTTTTTTCTTTATGTTTGAACATCAAAATTTAGTTAAAAGGCCAATATTTTTTCTTGCGAACAAATAACATATGTTTTAGCAAACCTAGACTAATTACTCCCTTCCCCCTTTTTTTCAAAAAGCTACGCATAATTTATTGGACTTTTACGACCTTTACGGGAATGACTGTACGGATCTGCCATACAGGCGCTCAATTGTTGGATAAATTGGAATTCTTCTGAGATTGGAACTCTTCTCTCTGGGTCCCTCCCCCCAATGTTTAAACGATCTGGCAAGCCTTTTGAAAATTCCATATGGTTTAGATTCTCCATACTGTTGATATTGCTTATTGTTGATACTCTTCAATATTATTAATTCTTGTTACATAAGAATAATCCTCCAAAATACCGTGCAAAATATAAGCTTTTATAAAATAATGAGTTTCTCCGTATCTTTTTTTCTGATTTTGAATGCGCTTTTCTATAACGAAAAGGGATTTGAACAGCCAGATTGTTGCGTTAATTAAATATTTAAAGGTAAGGAACAAACGAGAAGCACTGTCGATCTTCCTGGATAAATTAATCTATAATTTATGTCACTAGTTCTTCAGCTAGTATGCAAAAGCAATTAAGTATAGCAGTGCCTTGGATCAAATAAGGACAACAAACCTGTATATATGCTGTGAGGTTCTTATTTATGATTGCGAAAGAGCAATGAATTAAAAAAAATGCCGTATAACAACTAAATGTTAAACTTTACTGTGAATATCAGATTAAAATATATTAGGATTTTCTCTAATCAGCAATCTATACTTCTATTATAAATCTGAAAGTTTGGATGGATGGATGGATGATGGGGTTCAATTACGCCAGAACGGCTAAAGGAAATTCTATGAAATTTAGCACATAGATAGATTATAGTCTACAGAAGAACATAGGCTAATTTTTATTCCGGTTAATTCAGTGGTTAATTTTTTATGAATTAAAAACTAACTTTCCCGCCCAAAAATAAAAAATAAAAAAATCTGAAAACATCTGCCTGAGCTTTTTGAATCGTTTGTTTTTATTTTTCTATTTCCGGTGTTCTTTTAATATTATCTTACTATTCTAAAGGAATGTTTATTAAATTTTTTTCTTATTGTTATTTTTCTTGTGTTAATATAATTCGTTATTTCCTATTCATTTCTCTTGATTTTTTTCTTGCTGTACTTATTTCTTTTGCCTATTTTCATCATTTTCGATTAAATTTTTAGTGCATTCCATATTATTGCATTTATTGATATTTTTTTTTATTATCCGTTAATTTGCTTCTACGGGCATCAAAACCTTGTAATTGGAAATGCCATTTCGCTCAAATTTGGTGGCAAACTATTTTTTTTTGGCGAAAATGACTATATATTAAAACTGTTCCACTGTGTGTTTTTGTAAATAAATTGTATTTGTGTTACCTATATATTTTTGATATATGCGTAAAGTGATATGTTTCCGTTAGCAAATAATTTAGAATTCCGCCAAATTTTCTCAAATTTCTTTGGCGATAATTCGTTTGCGCCCGACAAACGGAAAAGTACCCTTATGGTTTTAATAACATAACATCCCCCCCACGCTAATGATGTTAGACGTAACGGTTATTTCAAACGATTCTGTTTATTTTTGAAGTGTATGATGAATTTAAAATTAAACATTGTTAATTAATAGATCTTTTGATTCCTCCAGAAGTGCTTTTGAATGAAAATAAAGCAGATGAATTGAAATTAAAATTTTCTAATCTGCATTGCGTTATCCCCAGCTGGCGCTTAAAATTCACGTCTTTGCGTTGCTCCAATTGACATTGAAAATTTGTGCATGCATACGGTTTCGATAACATTTTAGACTGTCACCTCACATATACACATCAAAATTTCCACGCGTACGAAGTCGCGGGTAAGAGCTAGTTATTTATAATTATGTCTAACTGTTTCATATCTCACCTTCATCAATTTGCATTATAAAGAGTTAGCGAGAATGAATGAATGATGTAATAAAATTTAAAAGGGAACAGAAAAATAAATGAAAATAAAATGAAACTTACGAAAAATATTTTAACGACTTTTAATTCGATTGTTTGAGCTATATTTAGGGACGGAGAGAATAATTTTATAATAATTTAAGTCGAATTTTTGAAAGAATTTAATAGAAAATTTTTAATGAAGACTTTTGAGGGATATTTTAATCAAAAGCTTTGTACATATTTGTATTTGGCATATACTATTTACAGTTGCAGAATTTTCTGATTAAATTATTTTTTTTGAAATTCAGTTACTCTTAAATTAGATTTAGCAACCTATTCCCACATCAGGCATGCATACTGGACAAGTAGGATGTGCAAGTAATTAATTTATTTTCCCTTTCTATTTTACAGTTTCGTGTAATTAGGGGGTAGAGTTTACAAGAGAAAACTGGGAACTTTTTTTTTTCTTTTTTATATAAGTAAAATGGAGTTTCCAATGGAATTTGTTATCAAGAATTGCACTTAAATATTTACATTCCTTATATCATGGGATAATTTGGTTTTAAGTTTAAATGGGCGACAATTAATATTAGTAAACATAAGCATTATATAGTAAACACAATGGCTTCAGTTTTGCTCGCATGTACTTCAATTTTCCATTCTTTGAACCAGTTTTCAAGGGGTTTGAGATGTGTATTGAGTATAATCGAGATGAATGAATTTTTATTCCTGGCTAGTATTGCGGTATCTTCTGTACACGTAATATCATTGTGTTGAATTGTTTGGGAGTATTATTAATGTAGAGAAAAAATAGAATGGGGCCTATTTTGGGTCTTGGGCAACGCCAATCTTGGTAGGTTTTAACTCTGATAAATTGTTATTGCATCTGATGCGGAAGGATCTATTCTGCTGATAGGAGATAATGACTTTGATAATGTAAAGTAGTATATTATATGTAATTAACTTGTAAATAAGACCATCTTGCCAAATTCTGTCTAAGACATTTTGAACGTCAAAAAAAAAAGTCAGCTGTTGATGTTTGTTTATTAGCAAAACATTCTTCGATATATTTGACTACACTTACAAGTTTATGAGTTTCAAGAAGCTCTTTCTAAATCCGAAATGTTCCGTGGCTGAGAATATTATTATCTTTAAGATAATTATTTTATCTAGTTAGAATTATATGCTTAGTAATTTTGTTGAGGAAAGGAAGAAGTGAAATCTGTCAACTGCAGACTTCAGTGGGATCTTTACCCGGTTGTAATATTGGAATAACAGCAGCTGTTTTCTGTCTAGAAGGGAAATAGCCAATAGACATAATTTTAGAGATAATTAGCTATAGTAATGGGGAAAAGTTTGAATAACTTTATTGTTAATGCTAACAATTCCTGTGTCTTTATTAATTTTAAGATTTTTAATACAATCGTTAATTTCAGCATTTGTTGGAGACTCAATATCTAGGAAGTAATTTAGAAGAAAATTAAGAAATCTATGAATTGTATTATTTACAAGTTGTTCTGTTTCTTCATGTTTAAGTTTATTCTGCTGAAGTTTTGTCTCAAGGCTCCTCAGTCAAGTAATTTTTTTTGTCAGCATCTGTGTTTACAATACTATTTGGCCTTTAAGGGCCATTTTTTTTCCATTTTAAAAGATGAAACAAAATTCCAGAAATACCATCTGATGTATTAGCATTAATTGATTTATTTACAAATTCAGATTTTTGAATATTTTTGTTAAGTCACTTCATAACCCTCTTGTAGACTGAGTCTAGTGGTTTGAAAAATTTCCCTGGAATAATTTCTTTCTCATCTAACTTTTGTAATATTGGGAACAATGAAATTTTGGTTTAATTTACAAAGTTTAGAGGCAGCATTTTTGGCGTCAATTACTGTAATTTCGAATTGAGCGATAAAATTTTCTGACGGTTCTTGGGTTTGGCGGTCTTCAATTAGATTAATTTCAGAGCATAGAGAAAATGTTTGAAGTTTTCTTTTGCTATCTGAAAGATAATATTTTAAATAAAAATTTAACAACACTGGATTATGATCAGCAATAAGTACAGGAATGGAAGTAATTTTCTAGTGTATAATAGAAGTCTAGTTATTGCAAGATTTATAGTATTGGCTGAGATTACACCATATGTAGTGGGGAAACATGGAGCTAAAATTTCAAGACCTTCTTATAATGTAAATGAGTTAAATGTGTTTCCTCTTGGGGTATGAGTAAAGCGACCCCAACTAAGGTGGTGGTCTTTAAAATCCCCCCCCCCCCAAATTATTTTATCTGAACTAATTTAAAATATATTTTCGATGTCGAATATGTACATTTATGTGTCAGAGCTAGGGAAGGGGTGTAAATAGATGTCTTGATATTGACCGCAACCACAATTGCTTCGGCGTGCTGCAGAGTCGGGGTGGGGATTAATTTCTTGATAAGGGATGCCATTTTTAATCACAATCGCAGTACCAACAGCGGTGTTGTTAATACTACAACTATAATACGAATGGTAATTTGTCAGAAACATTTTCATTTGCGATCAAAGGAGAGTTTTCTGATTTAAAATAACAATGGGGTTATACCTATTTACAAATAGAAGAAAGTGATTAGTTTTTAGGGAATCCCACTTACATTTTTGTAAACAATACGCATGTTATTGTAGTTGAAAGTTAACTTTCAGAACGATCGTTCGTTCGTGTTGTCAAAAATTTCAAGCAGCATTATTAATGCTTTATTCATGTGCGTTTCGCGTATTTTAATTTTCTTATTAGTGCAAGTAATTATGGGAATTTTTGCTGTAGTGTTTTTGAATTTCCTTCAAGCTATCAATTAAATTTTTCTCATCGTTTAAATTCGCTTGATTATAACCTTTTGATTTGTTTGCACTCTTGTGGCGCCATCTGTTGTTCTTAGGCAGACTTAAAAAATCTTTTTTCTAAAGCTTATTATTTTAAATCTGCTCTGCCGTGCGCTGACAACTTTCAGGATTGCCTCACACCTTTCAGAAGGCACAACGTGGCTGATTTTTCTATATTAAATGCTTTGTGGTTTTTAAAGTTGTTTTTAAATTGGACATGCATTTTTTCAAAATTAACATCACATTTTAGTCTCCTTGGTTTTATATTACAGCAGACAGGAATGTGATGGGGGAAAAATGCATTTGAAGCATTTACGGGTGATATTTCTTGCACGATAAGACTCCATGGTAATTTTAAGATAATTTACTGTTTTTAAGTTAAAGATTACATTGCTGCTACAGTTCGGTCCAATTCAACATAAAAAAGGGCAATAATCTTTTCGTTCGAGTTTGTCTCATTCAGTTGAATCACTCTAATAACAGAATAAACTTATATACTTTTGACAAAGGCAAAGTTGTCATCTTAGTCATAGCCGTAAGCTACTTTTATGACAGTTTTATAGGCCTTTTGCTCTTAGGTTAGGAATAATTGCTAATCGTAACTTGGAATGGTAACCATAATTTTGAATTTTTGGTATTTAAGAATTTTTTGGTCTAAGTTATTTAAATTTTTTTGGATAATCACAAAGCAAACAATTTTAAGTATTGGAGCAAAATATGTTTGAAAGTTCTGAAAAAATTAAGTGCTAAAATTAGAATAAATTTGCATTTTCTATATCATTATCTCAACAGACATTCTATCTCATTTTAATTGTTTAGTATTGAAATCGTTTAAATTCAATAATTTATCTTTACTTCTGTAAACATTAAAATTAGGAAAAGATATTCTGAATTTTCTTAGTAAATTGATACTGGTAAAAAGATAATTTTGAAGTCGAATTTTTACTATGCACTTAAAATAATTTGTAACATCAAATTACGTTTGCTACAACAGATTTCATAATTTTCTTTGACACTTACATTCGATTTTAAACAATTCAAACAATTATGTTGGGTTTATTTGATCGGACTTATATGATTCAAAAGATAAAATAATGAGCAATCAAATAAATTTGATATTTTAAAAAATAACTGCATTTACATGAACTTAAAACAATAATATGTCAATGGAGTGGTCATATATTATTTTAATTCAGGGCTAAAACATTGCAAACTGCCATTAAAAAATTAGCGAAATAAATTTGACTTTAAATTAAATAACCTTTAATTTTCTCAGGTTTTTATTTTATGTTTCTTTCGATGCCATTCGTTTACTCTCTTTATTATTCGTTGATAAGTCTAGTTAGATCAAGATTCCGTTTTGAAATTACACCTTAGTTATTCTGGTATTTTTTCTTAAATTTGAACTGTAGTAAAATTGTATTTGCCATTAAATATTAAATTTTTATGTTTACACTAAATTAATGTCATTGCCGTGACATTAACAAAACTATCATAATTGTGCATGCCAATTAACATTCAAATGCACGTTCTCTTACGCTATTTATTCTATAGCACTTGTTTTGTTTTCCAAAACCAAATTGGAAGTGTGAATTTAAGGTAGATTACATGAACAAATGTATTGTATTGAATTCAAATGTTATTTGATTTTAAGCGCTTCTGATGTAAAGTGTAATGATAAACAGAAAATGTAAATAGTAGATTTAAGTTTGCATTTTAAGTGTAAATAATCCGTAATATATCATATTACATCAGGTTGGGTTTTATCTATAATCAAAGAAAATCCAATTCAATTTTAAATTTCAGTGCCGTTTATTTATGTAAGAATTTTGAAGATTTCTTTGAATCATACTACTGCTCTTGCTGGAACCAAAATTACAGGACGTTGTTGTTGTTCAGAGACAATGGCAGCTACAGGTGGATTTTTCACAACGAAAACGGTGTTGGCGCTGTTTTTGTTGGAAAGTCCTGGTTCGTTAGAAGTTACTTTAGCATGGTAACCAGTTTCATCTGTGTAATACTCTACTTTTCTGTAGACACCAAGAGGATCGAGATATCCATAGCTACCTTTGATGTCTCCGTTTTCTAAACGAATTTCTTGGCGATGTTGAGTGGTTCCATTTCCATCATTCGTAGAAAATCCAAATTCATACGGACTT
The DNA here is from genome assembly GCA_026289955.1 of Argiope argentata. Classification (NCBI taxonomy): domain Eukaryota; kingdom Metazoa; phylum Arthropoda; class Arachnida; order Araneae; family Araneidae; genus Argiope; species Argiope argentata. Next base: position 12,553,476 of record JAOUZG010016587.1, on the reverse strand, counting down.
GGGATTTCATTCTCATCTTGGACTCTATAAAATTTTGATGGTTCTCCATTTCTTTCGGTTGTAGTTTGAATTGCCGAATTTAGTTGCCGTCCAACTGGAATGAAAAGTTTGGCACCTTTCGTTTCATAAGAAACTCGTTCTAAAAAGGAAATATTTTGTTTAAATTTAATATAAATGAGAAGATATTCTTATTAATATTAAAATCGGAGTAGTTTGCCATTTAACGTTTTTTAAAGCTATTCGAATGAAAAATACTTAATGTTACCATTGAGTATATTAATGTGCCATCACCGCCAATTTTTTAAAAAATCAGAAAGACTTTTTATACTTATTTGCATGAAGCTTTTTGTAACTGTTATTTAATACTTAAAAAAACGAGGATAAGGCCATTCTGCCTGCGAAATTCAAATTGATTTTAAAGCAGAAGTACAGTACACTCCTAAGTATCCGGTTCATAACTATCCGGCTTAGTTTTCTTTTATCGAAATTAAATGATGACTGTAAGGCGTTGAATTGGCAACATTGCCAAGACTTTGGAAATCTTGTCAATGCATTTTATTCCAATGTTTGAGCCAAAATGCAAAAGCAGTCGTCTAATAAGGACTTTTCAAAAAAAGTGTAAGTTTTAGCTCTTATCTTAGATTTACCTTTTCATATCTGTGTACTCATTTATTAGTGAAAAATAAAATCAGTTCTAGACAGTTTTTTGAAGAATCAGGCCTTTTATTTAGATTGATAGATAGACCTTCCTGCATTTCAGATAGGCATCACAGAATTTATGTTAAAATATGAACAGCTTATATCCTTTAAGTTGATTTTGCTCATGCTCATAAAACATGTAGTACAGTATATAAATATAAACTACCAGTACAGAACCTTTTTTTTAACTCGGCACATTACTGGCAATTGCTTCTATGATTCACCGGGCCGCGACCGCGTTTTACAGGGCTTGGAATAAATGGAGGGATTAGTACTCAGTGATATATAATATGTATTATAGCAGTGAGTTTTGTTGTAAAAAACTTTGTCCTCTAGAATTGGTGGCGAAAGAAATGAGTTCATAGAAACTAGACCTTCGCGTCCGCCACCTTAGTCCGTATACTTGGGAATGCACTATTCTAAAATTTAAACAATTTTTTTTAAAAAAAAATATTTTTTAGAATTTAAGATGGCTCACAAGCCTTTAAATTTTATTGAATGAAAGGAAGAAAAATTATTCATATGCAAGTTTTAAAGCAGAATACTTTGCTTTCCTGCTATAATTTGAATAAATTACTATTGCCTCTATCTCTGGTACTAATGACTCATACTACATGAAAAAGCGACATGTTTTATTAGAGTAAAATAGGCAATACATATTGCAGATGTTATTGAGCATTGAAAAAAAAGTATTTTGTTAGGCAACTCAATAAATTGTCCAGTTTAAAAAATTACTCAGTCTAGAGTTTGAGTTAATATTATTTGATTGTTTGAAGTAGTTTTTCTTACCATAAAATAGTTTTTGAGCTTTGGCAAGTTTTCAATACCAAATTTGAATTCTTCAATTTATAAGAATCTTTCCAGATATCGTTATAGCGTATTGTAGGGGGCTGTTTATATGTGAATTGTATGAAAATTATCTCTCATCTAACCCCCCTCCCTCCTCCAAATTAAAAAAAAAAATTCATTCTCAAAGCATTTGTATTTCCCAATGCTATTGTCAATAAAAAGGCATTAGTTATATTGTAGCCCATAATCCTATATATATATTGCTCATTTAGAACTTTAAATTTTTGACACATTTGAATTTGTAAGTGGAATAATACACACATGACAACAGTTAATTATCACCTATCATCAGCTGATTCTGTGGCTGGTGATATTCAAACACTAGTTGGCATGTTATATTCCGATGATGATGATGATACATGATCATCATGAGAGAAATATTCCGCTTATAGAGTCAAATGAGTTAAAACAAGACCATAATTTCTTTTGTTCTGAAAAAACTCAAGTGTTTGTTATTTATCATGTTTTTATATTTAAAATAATATCTAACAGCATTCCATCGATCGTATATCGGATTTTAATGAACTGACTTCATTAATAATGACGTAACTTGAAATTATGTTCAGAGAAAGTACATAAATCTGGTATTAATTCATTCAAGCACCTTTTTTCTTCATTTTATATGATAAGGTTAAATTTTTATAAAAAAAAGTTCCATTTAAAACCAACTATTTATTATGCTGAACAAAAAGGACCAGGCAAAAACTGTCAAAGCAGTTATTATCAAAAAGGGAAATCATTTATAAATTAGTATCTTGATTAAAATTTTGTAATATGATACTCCTTTAATCTCATATATGGCTTTATTTATATTTTCTTGCCGAAAGTCTTAATATTTAAATAGTAGAATGCTATTTGATGTGTATATGTGAAGTTTAAAACAGAGAAATAAAACATGCGCTAGTTACTTATCCAAAATTATTTTTTGCTTGCTGTTTTGTTAATTGATCAGGGTCTATTTAATGCCGATTGTTATTGTTGCATTACCTAAACATCTAAACTTCGCGGTTAATTAAGATTGTCGAAACAAAAAATTCCCATAATTTTCAAATTTATTACAAACCGTTATCAGCATTTATCTTTGAATTTTGACATTTAATTTATAACAAAATTACAATCAAAGAATATTAAAAAAATTCCAGCAAAAAAAATATTTTTTAAAGTCCTAATAATATAAAAACTGATTACCAGTTATTCCTTCCATTTTCGGAAAAAGATATGCTTAGATTTGTTTTACTACATCCCGTTCTGAAACTATTTCTCAGCTATTTAGAGACTTATCTCATCATTTCTAGCTGTGGTCAAATAAACCAAATTTGATTACAACTAAATACTTGCTAGTGGCACGACACTAACTCCAATTTATTAGATGTATACCAGGCTCATATAAATGTTTGATATTTGTTGGAATTGAATTTCGTCCTAAAAGACCGTCCTACGTTCCCGTTATTGCTGGAATCCTTTTCATGATGTACATTAAATTAATTTGAAATTTTTAGTTCTAAATTTTGAATTGGATTTTTGTAAAAAACATTATAACGCGTTTATCTGAACGGAGAGAAATATTTTAAAGCGAAATACTTACGTTGAGCTGAGGCACTGAGTAGGCAAAATCCCAGAAAAGAAACTAAAGGTGCCCAGGCAGACATAGTTGAAGGCAAGTGCAGCAGAAACCGAAAAGGATATGATGGAGTAGACCGTGGGAGTGTGTTTTCAGAAGGTGCGTTTGGTCTTTTATACACAAAGATGACAAAAGAAATGCCAAGAGTTATTTTCCATGCGGATGGAGATGTAAGGAAACACCCATTCACCGTGACAGAATTTTGATTTCTTTATTAAAATTCACACACTCGTATAAAAACACATATACACAAAAATGACAGAGAAATCGTAAACTTTTGTTCCATTTTCATAAGGACTCTGATACATTCCAAGATTTAATTCTTACTTTCATTTTTTTCTTTTTTTGTGAAATAAATCTTTAGATAATTCATCACTATATTAAAGATGAAAGGAAAAATGCTTTTAAAAAACTAGTATAAATATGTAATGGAAAATAATTATAATACAGTATGATGAATATATCCATCATCTTGAAATTTACATGTCATCAATCTTTCATCGGCTGATTCTCAGTACAAAATATTCGGTCTAAATTTCTACACTCATTATCGCTTTTATTGGCAAAATAAATAAATAAATCTCGTTTCTTCCAAACCCAACAAACAGCTGAATGGCAAGTTCAAACTCGCTATAATGATTGTTAAAGTTGATTTTTTTATAGCTACATTCTTTATTACGCAATAGTTGTGAAAAAAGTTGCCAGTAACAGCTAATTTACAGTACACCTGTTTTGAGTACAATTGTTTGTTTTATAAATGTCAGCAAACTTAGCCCATCATCATGCAAAGAAGGGCTAAATTTGCTGCTGAAAATAACTTTCTATCCTTAAATTATTGTTATTTCATAAATTTGCAGATTGCAAAATTAGCCGTACTCTTTATTTGAATGGTACATCTCTTTTACTAATGGGGTATCCATTTATTTGCATGGTATATTTGTTTTACTAATGGGATTGTCTAAATTTTAGCAGTCTTAGTCTCGGATGGAAGGGGGGTATGTATTTTATGAAATTTAAAGATGAAAATGAAATGAAAGATATAAATGATGAGATAAATGAAATGAAAGAATAATTTAGTTAATTATTTTTAAACCTTTGCACTCGATGGTGCCTTTCGGGAACCATTCAAAACGGTGCATCATTTTGACGTTTTATTTATTTATTTTTCAATTTTGATTATTGAAAATACCTACAAAATGGTAAAAAGACGGAAAAATTCAATTTTAAACACACACACAAATTTGGAGCAATAAACAAGCCCTTGAATATTTAATAATTATGCATCGAATTACTTTTCCGAGTGCAAAGGGTTAATAAATTAATAGAAAAAATAGTTGATTATCTAAAAAGATTGGATGTAAAATAAGATGAGATAAAGAAACACAAATAATGTATTTTTACAGTTTTTTTTATTAGATTGAATTTATTCATATATTAGGTTATATCAGAACGGTAATATTGAATACACAACAAAATTTTGAAGAAATCTTCAAAATATAATTTTTAAAAATTCAAATCCAACTATTATTCTTAATATAAAATATTTGCTTGTAAGTTCAAATTCTGTTTCGAAAGTGTTTAAAATCGGAACTACCTCATCTAATAAATTGAGTTCATTCATTTTTGAAATCGTTTTAATACAGAATGTTATTTTACGTGACAAGAAAGTATGTAACACTTTTTGGAAGAAGATATCGTGGGAGAAATTTAAATAGCAGTACGAATATATTATTTATGTTGATTTATGCTATTTATAAACAGCATTAAAAACTTAACTGCTTTATTTTCTTTACCATCTAGTAAGATGGCACCTTCTATTTGGGGAATATTTTCTGATTCTCATTAAAATGGAAATCCATTGAATACTTGACTGATCTATGAATCTTATGTATGTATGGTATCAGGGAAAAACAATTAAGTGGTTAATAGCATCGGCACATTTAAAACCAAAATAGGTAGAAACAATTTTTACTGTAAAAAATTTGGAACATATTTTTTTTCCAAATGGTTTAAATATAAATAGGAAAAGTTTAAATAAAAAAACATACAACGTTTAAAAATTTTAAGGAAGCCATTGGTTTGATATACAAAATGGAAATGGGGAAATTTCTGATTTTTCAGTTGCCATAAACACTCCATACCAAGAATTTTTCTTTACTCTTAAAATGATGTACAAATCGAGGCTATCGATTCAAAATTCAGTGTGTTATATTGCAATTATTATTAATTATTAGTTTCATGTCATAAATGTTTATGAAAAAAAAAACTAATATGAATTTCTCTATCAGTGAATATTTATCTTTTGTTTCTTAATATCGGTAAGTAAAAGACGATTTTTAAAAATCAAAATTGGTGTTAAAATATGCATCGTACCCTCTCTCCCTTTTTACTTTTATAGACTATTTCAAAACATTTTAGAAAGGATACCAACGAGCAAATATAAAGAATAAATAAAAAGTCCAACAAGAGTTTTAATTGCTAAATATCAATTCTCAGTTATTTATGTGTGGAGAAGGGGATCATGTCTTTATTATAGTGTATTCGAGAAAGTTTTGGACAGATGGCTCCAATACGTTTCTATCAACTTTCGTCTACAAAATGTTTTATTTTAACTAGAATTCATATCTAAATACCGAGTTTATATTCAGATTTTGGAGTTAAGCATATTTTTTGCTTTTTGCCAAAGACCAAATCCACTTCATAACATTTCAAAACCTTTTGGTTTTACGATTTTGAATCTAACTGCATAGCTCTTACATAATATACTGCGTCGTTCTTTCTAAATTTTCTGTGATGCGATTTTTTTTTTTAAAAAATAAATCTCTTGAATCCTCAGATCATTTTCTAAAATATTATGAAAAACGCCCGTTTAGTAATAATGGTTGGCTAAGCAACTTTTGGTAATAGTGGTAATGCTATTGAGCTACGGTATTTTAAATTGCTGAAAAATTTCAATTGAATAGTTTATAAAGAATTTCATACCTTTAACAAAGTATAAATAGCAGTCAAAACTGATGTAAGGCTTATTTATAAATTGTATGAGACAAGAGTGTTGTATTATAATCTCATATTTATAGCCTGTGGTGTGTGGCTTATTCTTTATAAAAGTTTTTTTTAATTATATATATTGTTACGATGTTGTAATATTGCTTACTTGCATAGTAATCTCATAACAAGGAAAAGAGTTTTACAGATAGCTCTAACGCATGCTGGATGCCTTGGTGATAAACGTGGCGACTTTGACTATAAAAATGAAAATTATCGAATATACTGAAAATTTGGCGATTTTTCTATTACGGCTGTATATTTGTAATTACTTCTAGACCTTTCAATGTTCATTCAGAGCGAATTTTCTCTGAGTACATTGTGCTGTTGATGTTTTTTAATGATTTTATGCTTGTGTACTGTTGATACCTGAAAGTATTGTTTTTGTAAATGCTCAGATTTTGTTTTCGTGTTTCCTCGTGAAAAAATATCATTATCCATCATCGAGCTTATTGAATTTTTCACCGTATACTCACCTGACGAATTTTATTTTTTCAATTTTAGTCAACATGTGCACATAAGTACTTCTTAATGAACAAAAAATTATTTTATTTAATAAAAATCAACTTTAGTTTCATTTTGGGAACATAACAAAGAGAGACAACTCCGGGATCAAGGTGAAAAAGTTAATTTAAAAAAATTAAATCAAGTGGGAAACTTAAACTTTTTCACTAAAAACGCATACATATCATGCATGCCTTTTTTACATTCAAATGTGAAATTTAATTAATATGAGCGATTTTACTGAACACTTGAGATCACTCATGTCATTTGAGTGTATTTGTAATTCGTGAAGACAGTGCGATCTTTTAGCTACCTACATACAGTTTCGAAGAGTGGAGATTAACGAAGTTTCGTCTTCGGTACCTATTGCCAAAGGTTGCGAGATTGTAGTTGCCAAAGTGTAAATTATTATTCTTTTATTTTTCATTTACATATTTTAAGTTGTATAATATTATGATTGTTATTAAGTTGTATAATATTATGATAATCATATGAATTTAGTGAAATGAGTGACTCACATGTTTCTAGTGATTGTTTAAAATCGACACGAAAGAAAACAATTAACAAAAATTATGATGGATGAAATGTTACGTTGTGGAAATAAAATATATGCAAACCAAAGTATATTTTATATGTTAAATTATAAAAAGTAATGAAATTTTTTAAAAAAAGGATGGATTGTATTTTTTTTATTTTTCTACTTCCAGAACTTCTATTATAAAAAAAAGATATATTGAGAAAAAGAATGTTAAAAGAGGCACACAAAAATTCTTTATTATACATAACTACACTATTTTCATAGATTCCCATATTTTCACATCAAAATTAAAAGAAAAACACTTGTAAAAGAACAATACCTGATATGAATTAATCGGAAGCGTACATTATTTCTTTAAAATTTTGAAAATCGAAAATTTTAATTCATTCTGATGCTTTAATTCCTTTTGCCCAAAATTTTTATCATCTGTTGATTTAAAAATCAGAGCCGCTATAGTTTGTACCGCTACTTTTTTCCGATGATGGATTCCACAGAAAACGATAAGCTCTTGTTCGCCTTTTCGGACTTATTCACCTTGCTGACATTTAGTACAGAAAAATCACTGGCTTTTAACGAATTCTTCGCGGATGAAGCGATTTGGGGTATCACATTGTAAAGGCTATCAGCATGTTCGTTCAACAGAAGTTGTTTTTTCATGCAACAATCCAGCGGCTGGCTTCTAACTGAGATTGGCTGCACTGGAAACGTAAATGGCAGTGGCATGGTTTCGAATGAGGACGATATTTGCTTCTGGAAATTATGCAGTGGTGACAACAATGCGTCCAGTTCTTTATCGGCGAAACATCTTCTTTTGCGTAGGCGATCGCAGGCTTTCAGAAGCAGCAGTGATTGAGGATGGCTGGATGATTGTATATTGTGCCCTAAAATTAAGAAAGAAAATACAGACATCAAATGCATACAGATGAGCTCGTTTTTAATTCACTATCAACAAATTAGGTATACAGTCCTTGTGTTTTCCCTTCTAAAGAACATTTTAATTTATTTGACTTTGTTATTTACAAAGATGCAAAAATAGTGAATATCTCAGAAGAAAAGGAGAGAGACAGTAAAAACGCCGACTTTTGTGATGAACTTTGCAGACTTAAAAACTTTTTTTACATATAATATATAAATGTGCTAGTACTTGAAAGTATAATATCAATTTCAAAACATTTTTAATTTCAAACTGATTGATTGTACTAATAAATAATTCAATAATTAGTAAACAGAAAACTATTTTCGGAATAAAATATTCGGGAAAAAATTTTTTTAAATTTATATATATATATATATATATATATATATATATATATATATATATATATATAGAGAGAGAGAGAGAGAGAGAGAGAGAGAGAGAAATTAATCGAAAATACTATCTTTATGAAATTTATTAAAAATAGATTAAATCTAAATCAAACTAACAAAAACACAAATGAACTTAACCAAATTAGTAAAAATATTAAGCTAATATAAGGAATGGGAATCAAGAAGAATAAAAAAAAAAAAGAAGAAGAAGAAAGAGGAACCTGGCCTGAAGACTTTCTCAAGGGTCGCCTTTAGGCTGACCCTTCAAAGAAAAATTCTCATGTTTGAATTCCTGCCTGAGGGTGAGCCTTGAGAAAGTCTTTAGGCCTGATTCCTCTTTTTTTAATTCCTTTTGCTTGTATTAACTTAATATTTTTACTAATTTGGTTATAGATATAATTGTGTGTGTGAAGGATTTTTTATGCATTAAAGTCACACATGATTCTAACGGTTATTTCAATAATTCTTGTTGTTGTTACTAACGGCACTTGCCATGAACAAGCTCCCTGATGATACAGCAGCAGATTTAAGCCGAAAGGAGAGTCTCTTGTTTTCCGAAGTAGCCAACTAGGACCAAGACACCTCATTTGCTTGCACAGCCCCTTTTTACAGGGGGGCACAGTCACAGATCTCACAGATAGTTGTTGTTGTTGTTGTTGTTTCTAATGGCACTTGCCTATGGACAAGCTCGCTGCTGGACCCAGCAGCAGATTTAAGCCGAGTGAAGCGTCTCTTGTTTCAAGTAGCGCCAACTAGGGCCAAGAGTACGACTTTTGCTACACACTCATCTCATTCGCTTGC